>JAYXIM010046691.1:0-185803 GCA_037575425.1 Anastrepha fraterculus
TCAGTGTAGTGTAATTACCGGTCGTCTTCGTCTAGCTCATCTAACGGTAGGCCCAGGAAACTGGCAGTTTCGACGGGTTGGGTCCAGAGGGAGAGAGGTGTTAGATGAGTGGGTTTGATGGGGCATGTGAAGAGGTGGTTAGTGTCGTGCGGGGTACCTTCACATGCTGGACATATGTTTAGTATGTCGGGGTCGATTCTGGATAGGTGTGAGTTTAACCTGCTACAATATCCAGAACGTAATTGTGCCAAAATTACGCGGGACTCTCGAGGAAGCTGGAGCTCTTCGTCTGCGATAGGTGGTGCTGGGACTCCGATAACGGCATTCGGGGGTCGGGAGCTTAAGAAGGTGGTGAGGGTCTACCGATGAATGTCGTTAATTGCCTGTCTGTATACTGTCTGATCCTGGAGTGGTCTGTCTGTTTTGTCCTGGATCTCGTCCACGTAGTTGAGGAAGTGTCTCCTGATGTGCCAGGGAGGTGGCTCAGGCTCGAGCAGGTTTCTGCATGGGTGAGGCCTACGGTGACACCCAAGCAGAAACTGCTTGCCGAGCATTTTGTTGTGCTCCTTAACCGGGAGCATGTGCGCCTCGTCGTGCAAGTGTTGGATAGGGGACATCAGGAGACATCCTGTCGCGGTCCTGATGGCAGTATTCTGGCAGGTCTGAAGCTTCGTCCACTGCGTATGACTGGTTCCAGGCGACCAGACAGGCGCGGCATAGTTCAGAACCGGTCGGCCTATTGCTTTGAAAGTCGACAGCAACATTTCTTTGTCTTTTCCCCAAGTGCTGCCGGCGAGCGACTTGAGGACCTTGTTGCGATTCTGTACTCTCGTTGCAATAGCGGTTGTGTGCGCTGAGAAGGAGAGCAAGCTGTCAAAGGTGACTCCCAAAATTCTGGGGTTGTTTACCGTCGGTATTGGGGTATCTTCGACGTGCACCTGAAGTGGCAGCTTGACCTCCTTTGTCCAGGTGGTAAAAAGGGTCGCCGTGGATTTAGTGGGAGAAAGTTTTAAGTTTCTCGCAGTGAAGAAGCGAGAAAGGCGGGCGAGGTAGTCGTTTACTTTTGAGCATAGGCCATCAATGTCATTGTCCGACGCCATTATCGTGCAGTCGTCGGCATATGAGACCAGTGAGACTCCCTCTGGTGGCTGGGGGAGTTTCGAAATATAGAAATTAAAAAGCAAGGGTGAAAGGACACCACCCTGCGGTACTCCTTGCTTTATTTTTCTCTGTTTTGAGGTTTGGTCTCGAAATATTACCGACGAGTGACGACCACTCAGGTAGTTCGCGGTCCACCTCTTCAGCCCTGGCGGGAGTGTCGACTGTAAAATGTCATCTAGTAGCGTGGCGTGGCTGACTGTGTCGAAAGCCTTTTGTAGGTCCAACGCTACTAGGACAGTCCTCTCGCAGGGGCGGTTTTGGTTTAGTCCGCGGTTTACCTGGGTGTTTATGACGGTGAGTGCCGTGGTGGTACTGTGCACTCTACGGGAACCATGCTGGTGTGGGGCTGGAGTCAGGTATTCAGTGAGGAGTGGGAGTAGAAGGGCTTCAAGTGTCTTCACTACTGGGGAAAGGAGAGTTATCGGACGATAAGACCCCCCTTGGTTGGCGGGTTTCCCAGGCTTCAGCAGTGGGACCACTCTCCCTAATTTCCACTTATCAGGAATGATGAGAGTGGCCATGGACAGGTTGAAGACCTTTGTGAGGTATTCTACTCCCAATGGACCCAGCTTTTTCAACATCAGCATGTTTAGTCCGTCGGGGCCAATGGCTTTAGATGGTTTCATATGTTTGATGGCCCCCTGAACCTCGTCACTGGTGAAAACAAGCGGTGCACTATTGTAGGGCAGTTTGTGCAGCCGTCTGGTGGCACAACGTTTGGATCTGTCGACCGGAGGATGCAATATAAATTGCCGGCTAAAATAGCTCGCGCATCTCTTCGGGTCCGACGAAGTACGACCGTTGAAGGTGATATCCACCTTGTCGTTGTGCTTCGTCGGGTTCGACAGGGACCTTACGGTGGACCAGAGCTTGCTCACACCAGAGGTGAAGTTACAGGACTTCAGATGCTCTACCCATTTGGTCCGCTTATGTTGGGTGACCAGTTGCCTGATCTCCAAATTGAGATCTTTATACGAGGATCCCCGGGATCGGCCAGGCGTAGGCGGTCACGCTCGTTTGCCATAACGGCTGCTTCGGCTGGGAAATTGGAACGTAATTCCCGGATCCGTCCAGCAGGTATGAAGCGAGCCGCGGCGGCTGTAATCGCCTTGCGGAATGCGCGTTCGCCTGCGCGCACATCGGTGGGAGTGGGTAGGGTTGCGAAGATGTTCTCAGTAAATTCCGCGAATCTGGTCCAATCAGCTTTGTTGAAGTTGATGTATGACCGGTGATCCGCGGAAACAAAGTCGGCAGGTCTCTCGATCGAGATGATAATGGGCAAGTGGTCTGATGCAAGCGATAGCATAGGTCGCCAGGTTATGCTATTTATCAGTCCAGCGCTAGCAATTGTTATATCAGGCGAGCTGCTACAATTGCCCACTACCCTAGTGGGGGCGTCGTCGTTTACAGTGCTGAACGTCGAATCGTCTATCTGCTCTGCCAATAGCTGTCCCCTACGATCATTTGGCAGGCTTGAATGCCAAAGATCGTGATGCGCGTTAAAGTCACCTACTACCAATCGGTTTTCTCCCCTGATGAGCGCACCAATATCGGGGAGATATCCTGCCGGGCAGTAGGTGACAGGGGGTATGTAAATATTGTAAATTTCGAGCTCGGCATCGCCTGACCGGACAGCTATACCTTGACGTTCTAAGGTGCTGTCCCTGCGGTCGATGCCTTCATCAATAAGACGATACTGCACTGAATGGTGTACTATGAACGCTAGGCCACCACCGTTGTCTCGCTCGCGGTCCTTTCGGTGCACGTTATAGCCGTCCCTGGTAATCAGGGGCCGACTCATGAAGTCGACTATCTCGTCAATTTTGCTCGTGAGTCCGTTGCAGAAGCTTAAAGCTTCGTGGGAGTGTCGTCGTAATTCGGGGGGGTGAGGGATGCGTGGTGTTGTCTGCGTTGGTCCTGCTGTGCGTTCCGCAAAATGGGTAATGGCCTGATGCTGTCGGATGGCCGCGCCACGGGGGGCGGTTGCGGGTGCAAAGCTCTGCAGCAGGGGGCAACGTAGTCGTGTGTCCACTCACGGGTGGTGTGCAGGCCGGAGCACCTCCGAAAATGACACCACCCACTGCAAGAATTGCATTGGACAGTTGTCAAGTTCCGAGGAACTACGGTCTGGCACACGGAGCAGACTGTGCGGGGGACCAGGAGCTGCTGGTTTGTCCCCGCACTGGGGTAGGAGCAGGAGGGTTGTGGGTTAGAAAGGGAGTCGTGTTGCTCTTGGGGGCTCCTGCCCGTTGAGGTGTTGTTAGTGGCGGCAGTGTGGTGTGCCGACACTGAGGGCAGTGTAGCCGTGGAGGCGGAGGCCGCCTGTGAGCGGGAGCAACACGTGGCCACATACCTTGTGGACCACTCCCTGTGTGTCTTAAGGCCTGAGCAGGTCTTAAGATGGCACCACCCGTTGCACTGGTTACACCTAACCGAGGTGGAGTTCGGGTGGAGCCGTTTGTGGCAAATGCAGCAGTAGAATACTTCAGGTCCGGTGTTGGGTTCGACGCCAGCCCGGAAGAGAAGTATTTGGAGCAAACTGGCTGCAATGAGTTGCTCCTGTGACGAAAGATTTAGGGTAAAATACGGTACACTAGACAGGGCTAGTATACTGGGACGGCAGCCCTTGGTCGGGAATAAAAACCCGAGTCATTCCGGTAACGTAGAACCGGCTGCCATGGGAATGAGTCATTCCGGTAACGTAGAACCGACTGCCATGGGTTCCTTTTATCAGCTGAAGGTGTCCAAAGGAGGGTTAATGAAGAAGCCAAATAAAGAGTTTTATTGAGGATTAGAAGGAACAACAATTACTACAACCTTTAAAGTGGTGATAAGAGCGATTTGCAATTTACAAACGAAAGTTTAAATTATAAACTGCTTTTAAACTCTTTTAACTCATCAAAAACAAACGTTATTTGAATGTAATATTCGATTTGTTCCCATTTTACAGCTTGAGTACAGCTGCCATTCAGTCGGGGGATAGTGGGCCCCTTCAGTTGTAGTACAACATTAAGACGCATATCACAAATTGGAGTAGAAGTTTGGCCAAGCACCTAATAAACGATGTAAGCGCCTATTAAACATATAAATTTGACAATACTTGTTTTTTTTTGTTTGTTTAATCTTTAATGACTGATAACTTGCCAATATAATACATATTTACATTTTTTGTACAAATTATGTGTTTAATAATAAATGGAAATATGTAATACAATAAATATTTTAAATCCATGTGCTCCCCTAAAATGTTAATTTTTAGTTGCTATTTCATGAAGACTATCCAATTTTGTTTTAGTTTTATTTTACATACTTATAGAAAAGCAAAAATTGTAAGCTATTTTATACATAGATACGCCAAATAATCTCCATAGTTCAATGCTCTCGTAGAATCTCAAGCTCTTCAGGAAGTGAGTATATACGTAATTGCTTTTCAATAATTAAGTCTTGCAGCTGCGTCAGCTCTTGCGGTACATACGTCGCACCATCCAGGTACAGGGCCTTACTCCACGGACACTCATCCAAAGCACTCAACAGACACTTTTTGCTTGTCTCAAAGTCGGTGCACTGATCCGATAAAAATCGAATATATAATCGCCAAAATAGTGCATTCCTTAGCAAGGCATTTCCCGTCTGTTGAGTTTTGCTATCACTTGACAAAGTTTTAAATATATGCAGAATACGATTACGAATGATCAATTCGTTACATCGCTTATCCCATTTAATAACATCTGCAACCTCATTCGTAATTAACTCATCACAGTTCACCTGAAGGAATCGATAACGTGCCAAGACAATTAAAAATGTCACTGACAATATTGTTGGTTGTGCACGAAGAAGAATTGTGCGTATTCGGAACCATGGCTCCGAGCTCAACATACCGCAATGTTGCAGGAGAAACAGGTTCCGCGGAAACTCACTGATAGCCGCAAAAATTTTATCTCGCACCAAAGTATTTGGCACAATGTAATTCTGGCATGGCATTTGCAATGCAATCACATATATTTCCTGGATTTGCTCACGTAGAAACTTATGCCTATCATTGGCGGTTCGAAATACACTCAGTAGTTTATCTAGATAAGTCGTTGCTTCTAATTTTTGTCCGATAAGACATTGGATTAGTATGCGCACCTTTAACAACGACACTGTATGATCGGGCAGCAAATATTGCTCTAGTAACATGATTTCAACATTTTTTTCGATAGCAATAAGCTGTTCCAACTTTTCGGTTATCTTCTTTAGAGCTGCAAGTTTCTTCCCAGGTCCAATTTTTGCATCATTTTGGATGTCGCTACTTAAAGCATAAGAAATTAATATTTGCAATGCCTTACTTAGCTCCCCACATCCGATAAGCATTTCCGCAAATGTTACATAGGTATAGCATAAATCGGATGCCTGACTTTCGTTTGCTGAATGTGAAGCAATTATATTTTCAAATATTTTCTGAACTGATCCAATATCCTTCGGATGGCTTAACGATTCAAACTCGTAAATAGCGAATTCAGTGTATAAAATACGCACATCGCGATTAGGTGGTTGTTTAAGTAAATTTTTGAAACGCTTTCGGCCTGCCTTTATATAATCAGCATCAATTCTTGAACAACATCGTTGAAGAATCAACAACAAACGCTCAAAGCGGCACCAGAGAACAACAAAGAAATCGCGCTTCCTTTTATCAATGTGTTCATATGAGGCGGCACATTCAAGCAAGAGGTTAGTGATGCAACGAGTGTAAATATCATGGCCGATTGTGTTACTTAAAAACGTAGGACTTACAGCCATTTCCTTGGCAAGTGTATAAATTCCCTTTTGAAATTCATTTTGTAAATTTTGAGAAATAGCAAAACTACGCTGCAAACAAACTGCTAGTATATCTTCGATAGCATCGGAGTCGCCTATTTGCTCCAAATGGGCGCTGAACTTTTCTGACATTCCTTCACACTGAATGAAGGGTACTTTGAGTAGTCGTAAAGTTAAAAGTATTAAATAAAATGAATTTTCTCGCGATTTTAATGGATAGATGTAATGGCATATATCTTCGTTGAATACAATACGCTGTGGATCATTGCATTTAATCGTGTCCGAACATGGTAAAAAATTAAATCCTTGGCGAAGTCTTTCGATGCGGAGCCATATTTCATTCATAGGTAATCCCGATTGTAAAACAAGTTCTTCAAATTCAATAAGAGTGTTTTGATCAGATTCCAGAGGAGTAAAAGCTTTGAAGTGATCGGTCGAAACATTTAATTCCAGAGCAAGCTTTAGTAAGGCAATGAATTTCTCATATAGTCCTGCTTGTCGGAGAAATAGCGCGCAATTGTTGAATAATCGAATCATTATATCGTCTGAGCTGGAGCTCGCTGTTTCGACAGATGGTGAGTTAATTTGGTGAGCTCGGTGCATTTTTGACATGCAACGCTCATAGATATGAAGTACATCTGGAACGATACATCGAGCCATTGAACCCTGGGTAGTCATTATCTGCGCTGTCCATAATGTGTAATTGTAAGGATCTTTATTCAGTAAACGATCCAACATCTTTGTCACCTCAAAAGAAGGATATGTAACATTAATAATGTCAATAAATAGTCTATACAATTGTTCATTGCGCGGAAAGCGTGCAAAAGCCCTATTTATGATATCCAATTTCCTCTCAGCTAGTAATAAGCGGGACCATTTGTATGGATTTTGGTCTTGCAATAACAGTAAATCCAACCAGACTTGTAGATCACAAGTTGTCTCAAACGTTTTTCGATTCAATTGGCCCAGTCGCGCAGTATATTCATTTTCATCTAGAAGCGGAATGACATTATCACAAGCCTGATTACTGGACTTTTTAAGCTTCATTTGAAAATAGCGCCTATTATCTTTTCTTTCACTATTTAAGTCATACCGACGCCCACCTCCCACAGGAAAGCAATATGTGTGGCGGTATCGTGGGCAAGCTGGTTTATGTAAAGTGCGTACAGAAAGGAATTGTTGTGCCTTGGACTTGTCCACGTAATATTCTTCATTGCCGTTGAATTCCAGTGCAGGCAATATTATTTTCATTTCACAATCATCCCTACCTTTAATTTTACTTTTTCTCTTACACTTTTTCTTTTTCTTATGCTTTGATTTCGAATCTTCGATTTCGACATCGCTGGATGAAGTACTCGATTGAATGTATTTCACATTTCCCAAATTTTTAATATGTTCGTTTTCCAAAGGGAAGCTGCAGTTAGCTAGCCAGGTGGACGTATGTGTTGGAGTATCTCCCGGTCGTGCATCGCTATTTAGATCTTCATCATTATTGGTATATGCAGGAAAGAGAGACATAGGTGGGTTGAAAATCCTTCTATACGTATCGGGCAAAATAGGTGCAACAGCAGACAATTATAATAATTTTTACCTTTATTTATTTGCAAAAACTTACACCTGAGTATGTTCAGTCATATCCCACAAAATACTATCTATTATTAAAGCGCACAATACAATACGCAAACAGCTTGTCAAACATACCCTCTATGAGGTGCTTTTTCATGGCAGAAATACATTTACAGATTTGCCACTGCTTGCTGAGAGCCGACCGCTATTAAACACTTTTTCTGTCAATTGATATTTCAGGCACTTCCTTTTTGGAATTATTACATTCTTGTTACTTTTTGCTATTCGTAGTCTGTAAGATTGTAATTTATTTGGCTTCATAAATAAATTTTCCTTGCTATATCTGTAAAGCATGTACAAGAGCGGAATCAACGAGAAATAATTTGGAGCCAGAGTGGTATAGGCAACGGATACTAGGTTCGTACGATCAAGCCAATATATAACAAATTGTTGCGGACGCTGCACCTTAAATAATTACAAAAGAAAAATACATAGATTTATACGTATTAAATTATATATGTATTTCTACACATTCTATTAGAAATGGCTGTGCATTCTATAAAATTACGATACGCATGAGACCAAGAATGATATGGATAAATAATTTTTTGAAGATATATGAAAAGCGATGAGGAATGCAATGAGAAGGAGAATTACAGATATAATACAATAAACAGTCACCAATTACACCGGGGTGACGTCACACAGATAGCAATTCTCTCAAATTTACTAAGAGAAGAATAGTGGTACGAGATGGGCGCTACCTTTGTGTAGCCTAGTTTAAGTCTGCTAGTTAGTAGTCTGCCTAGTTTAATAACCCGTTTGAGTAGTGTGTTTCGCGTTTAAGTTAGAAATGAGTTGCATCCAGTAGCGGAATTCACAAACATATTTTAACGATATATTAACCACGATTTTAACGATTTTGCTATTCGATAAGCTATTTCATAACAAAAATCGATAAAACGTGGGCAAGAAAGTGTGTTTGTGTGCGTATAAATTCTGGTATTTGGTTGTTTCCATTGCTTCTATTGCTCTATTCCTCGTCAAAAACAAGTAATTCGCCTTCCTTTTGGTTCTTTATTCATGGGCTTTGAAGGCACAGCGAATTCGGAAGACGCACCCATGTATTCTATTATCCTTGCATGGTATCGGATTTCTTTATTTTCTGTCGCTGTGCCCATGGGGCTGTCAGCATACGATGAAACAAGTTAAATTCGTACTTTGTTTTCTACTTCGCCGTGACAATCAAACGCACAAAACGCTGTTGTTGGTCTAGTGTTTGTGCCAAGGTGGATTTACTATAGGTGACAACATTCACCCATCTGAATTTTTCGCCGTAGATATGGCTTACGTCAAAATGATATGCTTTGTTTGTATTGGTGTGTTTACATTCATTCATATGTTTACATTTGACTATTTCCAGCGTACGTTTCACAACTGATTTTGACGTGATGCTTGGACCAAACGCAACAACAAATACATGTAGGGTTTTACTCAAGGTGGATTTATTAAGGTGACAGCATTCACCCAGCTGAATTTTTCGCCGTAAGTATGGCTTACGTCAAAATTATATACTTTGTTTGTATGTATTGGTATGTTCACATTCGTATGTTTACATTTGATTACTGATTTTGACGTGATGCTTGGACCATACGCAACAACAAATACATGTAGGATTTTACTTATATGTGTTTGCTGTCACTTGTAATAAATTCGCCTTGGTTTTACTTATATGTGGTTGCTGTCACCTATAATAAATTCGCCTTGGGTTGTGCCTTGATACAAACTATCGCGTTCAAGAACCCTACAATTTTTTATTCAATAATGCATTTTAGTGCAACTCTGTTAGTTCAGTTGCTTTGCACCCTTTCTACAGTACTCCAAAAAGGCATTTGTATTGTGGTACGTTTTCGGTAATAGGTGTGTAATTTCTCAAATTTAGTGAGACCAATACTGAATTTTCATTACAGAAAGTGGTTTTACTTCTTAAATTGGGCGAAACGAAGTAAATTGTGTTTGGATAAAATATTAGCAAATCGATAAAAGATTAAGAAGAACGGCTTTCAATAACTTCTTATTTTTTTTCGTAGTTTGTATTTTCCGTTTAGTAATTGGAAATTTCATAAACGTCACGCGATTCCAAGATGTCGGAAGTTGAGAACCAAGATACCAACGGTACGAGTAATGGAGATGTGCCTGAAATTGAACTGATCATAAAGGTGAGTGGCATCAAGTCTTGCTGTCGTGGATTGTATAGTGTGTAACAGTTTTCGTAAGGTATTAGGCCAGGACTATATCAGGAGAAGATTGTTTCGCCACTAAAGCAACTCTAGAGAATGCATGTATTTATATGTGTGTAAGTTGGATTATTTTCTGCATTGTTTTTTGGTTTGCGCGTTTATCTGCTTTAATTTCTGTTGAAATCTCGTTGCGATAAAGTTTTTTAAGGCATACAAATATTTTTATCAAACCTCGATTAATATGACAATAATATAAAGGCAAGTAAATGCCGATCTCGATCTCTAGGTTAGAATGTCATATTTTTTTGTGTACTCTCGGTACTTCAATGGAACTTTTGCGTCAAAGTTTAATTTGATCCCATCTGTATTTTATATAAATATTTATGGATGCTGTATTTACATATGTTCCTAAGAAATGCATTTGTACATAAGATCATGTTGTCTTATATTATATAAAGCAATTTTTGCCCCAAAATGTGTCATACTTAAATTTTTTTATTTTTCTGAACTATCAGTGGGGCTATTTGTTTGTACAATTCGCGGAGCTAACGTGGTGGAACGTCTCTGTGTGTGTATATTATCTTCGATGCATGAGAACAGGTTTCTGTTTGCGTTTTAAAATTTCATATGCCACAATAGCTATTACGCCGACTGGTTGGTCTGGTGATTGAATGGTCCTACAACATATTGTGGTATATATAAACGTTTGGTGCCTATTGATACTTTATGATGTAGAGCTTTTGCTAACTCATATGTTGATTCAGTGTTTGTGGCTTTGATTGAAATATTCAAATAGTTTTTGGTGGTACGTCACTTATAATGCGACAGTTTTCCTAGCAAAATAAAGTAAATGCACGTACCCCATGTAGTATGTGTGTATTTGGACACATGCATACACATGAAATTTTGCTAAATTTTTTATATGAATATGTAGTAAAATATTGATGCGAAAAGTGGGCGGGTGCTATGAGCACAAAATAATTTTCCTTGCTATTTATAGACCAGTTTTGGCAATATATCCGAATGATTCTCGAATCTATTATTTATGAAGCTCTAGAAACTGGACTGTTTATTTATATAGTTATATTTCATTGCTTTTGTAAATTTATCACTTCCTAAGCACTAGAGTATATATTTTTGTTCTGTTGTTTGAAAGATTTTGTACGAAAATTTTGAGGATATGGTACATACATATGTATGTTCTACTGCTCGCCCTTCTGTCTGTGTAATAAATTTGTATACAATATATTGATGCTGGTGTATTGCGGTACTTCATCTATTTGTAGATATATGCTGTGAATCATTGCAATATGGATTGTATAAGTATTTATTTTAATTAAAAGCCGCTTTTGGTTATGTGCCCATTTTCTACCGCTCTGAAATTAAAATACACATTAATTTCATACGAAAGTTCAATATAACAATGAAGACAACCACTTACCTTTCGGTTTATAAAAATATACTTATACAATTTTTAAATAGTTTTGAAAAATGGGCATTCTACCACCTATCCCACTGTAAATGTACATATGTATGTATGTGTATCGTAAAACTCTAAATAATTGATATGAAACTTGGTACAGACACCTTATTTGATTATACATATGTACATATATAAGTCATGATTTTATAAATTTCTTTCGACTTCCACTCCTCCGACTATTTGTGCAATGAATCATCATCGTTATTAGAAGCTATTGTGAGCCTTGATCTGGAAGACTACTTTTCACAATTCTTGACGTTTACGTGCAGTCTTCTACCAGTTTCTGACCTCCAATGTTGGAAGATCCTCTGCTACTTCGTCTTTCCGCCGTAGTGTGAGCCTTTCTGGCTCGTCATCTTCGTCTCCAGTAATCTTTCTGCACATATTCCCCTTCGTATGAATCACGTGCTGCCCATCTGATCTTTTGGGGCTTAACAATGTCATTACGTGCAATGTATAACTCAACTAAAATTTTAATCTCATATACTAAAAGTACTCTAAACAAATTATATTAATAATACAAATACATACTTGTGTAATTAGCTAAATAAAATACGAACATTCTACATAGGCCAAGTGCTTTGATTCAGACTTTAAAAATAATGCAAGGAAGTATTTCTGCAACGGTATGCACGAATGTTTACAGTTGCATATGAGAGTGCACACAAAGATAGAAAATAATAAAAATTGGTTTGGGAAAATACCGATAAAGAAGTAGTTTTCTTTACGCGACTGCATTGCTTTTTACTAGAACTTCGCCACCTCTCGTGTAGCGTGGCGGTTGCTCATAGTGTAGTCGTATGAACTGTCAATCACCACTTTTCATTGAATACTCTCAATGGTGGCGAAAAATGTGACTTCATATTGTATGGAGAGTCATATTTTATATTTTGTTTGAACGGAAACTGGTCAGTTTCCTAAATTAAAATATATGCTCTAGCGCAGCTAAATTCTATAAGTTCGAAATTGCCAGAGAGAATACTATACAAATTTACTAAATCTTGATTAACAAAGGATTTAAATCATCCATGATATGGACAAGAGTATTTTCAGGTGCAGACGTTCCTTCGTCCGATCATAACCTATTAATGGACACGATGCTAATACAACATAACAAATTGCAATACTGACTACAATCTGGTCGAATGCTTGAATAACATTGCAGACAATTATTATTCACAGTTTTAATTTACACAAAAAACTGAAGGGAATATACAACCTGGAAGGAGTGTATTGAGCAAATTATATGATACAAACTATAAAGCTATTCGAAAAACAATATATATGGTTACAATATGCCAATGAATTGTTTAATGACGATTCAAGAGAGAAAAATATTGGATAAACGATATGAAAGGATGTAATGGAGCTCCTGGTTGAAACCTAATTTCATTGGTATACTAAGAAAGACCAATGCAAAGCAATGCGAGGCCTATCGAGGCTAATCTTTGAAAAGTGAAATAATACAAAAAGTCAAAAACTTCAAATCTCGAAGTATGGCCAAGGGCTTAATTTTATTAAGGGAACTGGGTTTGGATGATGTACTGTGATGAGTAGAGAGCACACAAGATCATAAGGTCCATGTGCAAACCCCTAATTAAATCTGTCTACCTAAGGACTGCTAGTCTAGCAGCATTTGCCAACCATTTTTAGGAATAAAAGCTGCTTACTTCGGACATATTATAAGAGGCAACAAATATAGACTAAGATCAAATCAACTTATGTATGTAATCGCGAACATTCAGCATGGATACATAGACCAAGAAGAAAAAGAAGTAATTCATAAATTGTCGAATATTTGTTCTTAAATAATGCGTGAAACAAACAAATTACGTAATTTGTGTTATGAAAGCTCTTTTACATGTTTTATCCTGAAGTTCCAATCAAATAAGCTCCGTAAATAATGTCCTGCAGAAAACTGGCCATTTTTGTTATAAGTCAATATCGGGTATCGCAATAAGATCGCCATTTTCAAATTGAAGAAGGGGAAATATATTATATTTGACGTTAATATTTAATAAAGTTTCCAATGCGGTACCCAAGAAATTGTAATGAAATGGAGGTTGCATTTCGACATTAGGATCGTTTGTGCCTTCTACTCTTCACAATACCTCATTCAGACCCACTTCCCTCAATAAAACTAACATAGAGCTGGGTTGAGCTGAGTGTTTCTGCCTCTCTTCCGGCCGTATTATGCCGAGTTGTTCACCTCTTCTTTTCGTTGTGGCATCGCGTTCAAGAAAAAAGTGTAGTAGTTTGTTTATAAGAGCGTACAATTGTTGGCGTATGCCGATGATATTGACATCATCGGCCTTAACAACCGCGCTGTTAGTTCTGCCTTCTCCAAACTGGATAAAGAGGCAAAGCGAATGGGTCTGGTGGTGAACGAGGACAAAACGAAGTACCTCCTGTCATCAAACAAACAGTCGGCGCACTCGCGTATCGGCACCCACGTCACTGTTGACAGTTATAATTTCGAGGTTGTAAAAGACTTCGTTTATTTAGGAACCAGAACCGAACAAAACTAACACTCTACAAGACTCTCATCATGCCCGTCCTAACGTATGGCGCAGAAGCGTGGACGATGACAACATCCGATGAAGCGACGCTTGGAGTGTTCGAGAGAAAGATTCTGCGCAAGATTTTTGGACCTTTGCACGTAGGCAACGGCGAATATCGCAGACGATGGAACGACCCTGCAAACCAACTACCTGCTATTTACACTGCTAACTTGTGGGTATCGTTCACCTGTGAAGTTGTGAGCTTTGTAGTAATTTTATATTCTACGCCGTGCAATTGCTACCTACTTCCAGTCTATACGTGTGATGATTTTATTCGCTCGCACTAACAGAAATTTCTCAATACTGCTATGCTGCTCTAATTGACATTCAAGTTGTGAATGATGTGGGTAACATGTAGTGAACAAAACCTTCTGAACTCATGAATGTTGTTGTTAACATGTAGTGAACAGAATTTCATGAACTAGTGAATTTCGTTGTTAACATGTAGTGAACAGAATCTTTTGGGCCGGTGAATGTTATTGTTAACATGTAGTGAACAGAATCTTTTGGGCTGGTGAATGTTATTGTGAACATGTAGTTAACAGAATTTCATAGACTAGTGAATTTCGTTGTTAACATGTAGGTAACAGAATCTGATGAATAAGTGAATTTCGTTGTTAACATATAGTTAACAGAATCTCTTCAACTGGGTAATTTTGTAGGTAATACTTACGGATCCTATATACAATAATCCTTCAAAATTACTGAAACAAATGGTTATTTATTGAATATTATTTATTTAATGAATTATTTTAATATTTATTTAATTAATTTTTAGTTTCTAAAGAAAATTAATACAATATACAATAATTTTTTTAGTATGTTCTATCTATGTACAGCTATTTATATTAATTTACTATTTACATTATAAAATTACGTTAAGTTTTAGTTATTTATTTTAATATTTACATTATAAAATTAGGTTTGGTGTTAGACAAATTTTAGTTTTAGTTATTTATATACATGAATTAGTTTAGTTATTAGAAAAGTTTACGTTTTAGTTTTTATGTACATAAATTAGTATAATATTTAAAATATCTATTTTGCAGAAATTTAAATTGATGCCTAATTAAATAAATAGCAATTGCATGTTTTTTCTATTTTCGCAGAAAGTTTAAAATTGTTCGCATTTTACTTCTAACTCCTCTACAGGGTTTCTCTCACTGTTTTCTGTTTTTTTCTTTTTGCTTTTGATCTGAATGTTTGTGTGAGTAGTCCATTTTGTACCGAAAACGGATCGGGATGCAAATATATATCCTCGACCTGGTATATAAATACAAAATTTGTAATTATTATTAATTTTAAATTATGATATTATTACCACGTCATACGCTACTAGTATAAGCAGATATGCACTGGGCTACTTACCTGTTCGAAGGATTTCAGTCCGCTCTGCTTACCCCAATTCAGCATATCGCTCCTGATGAGTTCTTTTACTTATGGATTATTGCATAGCACCGAAAGTGTGCCTCTGACGCGATTGTCGTTCGCCCACTGCTTGAGAACATCCACATCATTTCGGTTTCCGGGAAAAAAATGTCCGAAATACTTAAAAAAAAGAACGAAATAAATTATGTAGAATGGGTACAAGAATAAGCTTATTTCTATCATTTATTTCCCTTTTAAATTTCCTTATTGTATCGCCATTTATCTTGCTGTACCTATATAGTATAAAAAAGATGTTATTAATACAAAATGGAAAAGATTAAATTAAAGGTGTTATACATATTTCATGCACCAACCGTGCATATTTACATACAGTGTATGGAGTGCAAAGTATGTATGTACATGGATAAGAATTTTACTTCGCAGTATATATGTATGCACATACATATATTGCATATTTAATTCATATACACTACGCAGCGGACTAAGGGAATATTAAAATAGTTAAATAATTTTCTTTACACATATTGAAAAGATTTGTTGCCCATAGCTATGAGAACACATATGTATGTATTTCAGGTTAGGATCCCCGCACTGATCCTGTATGGGCAACAAATTGCTTTTCAACCCTTATTTCTCACAAAACACACTGCGCAGTGTATGTATGGATGCAAAAGCTATGACCACCGGCACTGGTCATGCTTTTGCACATTTTGTAAGCGAAAAAGAATTTGTTTACGTTAAGCAAACTTACCAAAAGAAAGATACCCGCAAATTACCATATGCATATGCAAACAGAGTAGACGTGTTTTTTTGTGCGTTGCAGTTATCTTTTATTTACTTGTGCTTGTGACCACCTATCTTATATAGTCTTTTGCTAATACGGGTCTCTTTGATCACTATCTAACTCCGTGGCCGTGAAAATAATTTAGTGTACGCTAAAACAAACAAAATCAGAAATTTTTGTGAATTTAAAAACAATTTGAAAAATTACCACCAGAGGAAAAATCACACGCCAAACGGTATCCACTCCGCAAAACAGCGCGAGCGCTCTAAACAAAGCGAAGAAAAAAGGGAGCTCGCCACCTCCTTTCTGGCTTGAGCGGATAGAGGAACAACTCGAGCTGCAGAGAAGGAGCATCATCGAAGAGATTTCGGAACGAGTGAAAACATCTGAAGAGCGAGTAATGCAGCGGTTTGGCGAAATAGCGGCTGAAATGGCGAACCTGCGGAAAGCTGTGAAAACAATGGAAGCTGAAGCACAAATTCAACTGAACAGGCAACTTCAGGATGAAATCGCGGTACTGAAGACTCAGCTGGATGAGTGCCAAAATCATGCCGTCTCCAAAGATCTCATCTCAGACTCTTGTGAATACGTTTTTCTGAAAATAAAAATACATTTTATTAGTTTAAATAGATATATAATTCCAAAATTTACTAAAAATTGTTCAACTTACCTTTTTGCTTGGAGATTTTCACAGAATTAATTTTTGTATTTGACATTTGCAACTTGTTTTTTGCTGTCCCTTTCGCACTCACTATAGTTAAGTTTAATAAGTATTCACGAAAATTATGAGATAAATATATGTATAACCCATCGAAAATGACAAAAGAATTAAATGTGATTGTGTGGGTATTATTGGAAAAATTGAGTGAATGTGTTGGTAAAATTGGAAAAACTGGTGAACGTTGGTTTGCAGGGGATGAGCTGTATGAGCTTTACGACGACATAGACATAGCGCAGCGAATAAAGATCCAGCGGCTACGTTGGCTGGGTCATGTCGTCCGAATGGATACAAACGCTCCGGCACTGAAAGTATTCGATGCGGTACCAGCTGGTGGTAGTAGAGGAAGAGGAAGGCCTCCTCTGCGTTGGAAAGATCAGGTGGAGAAGGACTTGGCTTCACTTGGTGTGTCCAATTGGCGCCGGTTAGCACGAGAAAGAAACGACTGGCGCGCTTTGTTAAACTCGGCCAAAATCGCGTAAGCGGTTATCGCGCCAATTAAGAAGAAGAAGTTTGTAGATAGGTCGCAGAGCCGATAATTGCGCAGCCTGCAGTGGTCAGTTAGAATGCCTTTCTTCTTAGGAAGGTTTATGAGATGTTTAAAACTCTTCTGATCATACCGTCCAAGTAAGGACGTTGCACGGTTTGGTGCCAGCTTACTAGCCTTACCCAATGCAATATTTGTTTTTAATTAAATTTCTAAAATTAATTACCTGAGTATTTCCAATATATCAATAAATAATTGACAAAAGATTCAATAGCATTGAATATTGGAGTTTTCTAATATATTTTTAATGTACAGTTGGTAAGCCAATGACTTCATGATTTTTAAATAGAACATGATTGGAACCTTAAGCAATCAAAACAAATAAATCGATATAATGAAGAGTGTTGGATTCTCTTGTTGTTGGAATTTGCAATATCTCAAATATGTCAGAAAGCCTTGCGCGGCTACAATAGTTTTAAGTTGATGATTTTTTCAGTTCATGAGCCAAAGAACGCATAGAATTATCTTATCAGTGGTAGCAAGCATAAAATTCCATTAATAATAATCAACATTAGCCTTCATCAGGGACGGTGTTTGTATAGATGTTGGCAAGTTTTCTGGAATCGGAAAGTGTAAATTGACTGTACTTCGGTTATTCGATGCAAATATTTTGGAAATGCTGCAAAGAATTAATTAAAAATAATAAATACATATGTATACACATTAATTTGTTTCTTATACAATTTAGAACATCTTATGGGGTTGCTCGTCAGCCAGATCGCATTGAAAATACCTCTGAAGTATGTATGTATGGGCATATCTACCTCTCTTTTCTCTGGGATCTCTTGATCTTACCCTATAGGTAGGTGAAAAGGTTTACATTTTTAGTTGTTCGTTTTTTACAGCCAAAGCGCTACCGTTTTCAGAATCAGGTGTTACGAAGTCAGGTGAAGAGAAATCAAGCATTAAGAGAAAACTTTACTGATTATAGGTTTTGAGGTTTATAGGTTTATTTTCCCGTTAAAGTTCGATGAGTATCTCGGAATTATGCGACACACAGTTAATATCAAAGCTTTACCCCCGAATATTCATATACACATGCAAACATTCCATTCATATTCACGTTTACTCGCATTTATTGAAAACAATTATAGGACTATACAGAGCTGTAATTGCTTCGTTTTGCTGTTGATTTTCCATTTTTTTACAATTTTACTTTATCTCCTTCTAAGTTTGCTAATGTATGTATATATACATATTTGTTGGCATGTATAAATATGTATGTTTGTTGTGCTTAGAATACACATCTGTACTCATAAGGCATACGTTTAGCCTGTAGTGCGTTCCGCTCTTTCAAACTAGTGCTCTTCTGGTGAGTAAAGGCTATGCCGTAGTAGGTCGCATTTAGAAATTGAAGAATTTTGCTGGGCAATGATTGATATTTCGCCTTTACATTACTAATTGCCGGGTTCGGAACTAGTGCCTTGATCGACAAATTATGTCTAGTTTCCACCGCATAGATCTAATTGATCAGAAAATAAATTTATTACAAACGTATGAAAGTATCCGTATAGGAAATAATAACTAAACAAAAAAATAATATATCGGTCATCTAATAATAACTAAGTTTGCATATTTTTTAACTCGAATTTGCAGACATTTACCCGCTTCCGTATTATGCTGGGTATTAATGTATGTACATCTATATACTTACATACATACATACGTATTTGCCACATACCCGCAACGTAGAGCTTCTTTTAATTTTCTTCAATTGTATTTTTGGCGTGAACACTTGAGCGAAGCACATTTGCATGACATCATCATACTTGATGTTTGTTAAATGCTCAACCGGCACTTTGCCTACTCATTAACGAATTGATGAACAATGCAGATATTGTATGTAATATCTAAAACAAATAACTGTTACAGCTGTCGAAGTGTACAAAACGGAATAGCTGGATGAACGCCAATATCGTTAGTCTGTTGATTAGAAAAGCACATACAAATTTGAAGTCTACTTTAGTTTAATTTCCTGAAATTAAAAACTATCAAAAGTTTTAGGAACTCAAAAGTACCTATTATACATTGTTTAATATCTTTGCTTTTATGTTTCAATCTGTTCGCAATGATTATTTATATGGGAATATTAAATATTTTAATATAGTAAACGTTATGCACTGAGCCCTGAGAAAAAAGCCGCCTTCGTAAATTAATAAATATGAATAAAGAAAACGTAGTAGGAAAATACATAAATGTAAAGATGAAAATTTAGTTATCAGGTATTTGTCACATACATATGTACATATGTACATCCATACAGCCAAGAAAGATAGGAACAAGGTTTGGCCACTCCAAGCAAAATTGTTAATAACTTTTGCTGTTACTTTATAGGGGATGTATCAGAGATAGAGTTGAATACAATCAACTTTGTTGTTCAGAGGGCAAAGAACTATTGGACTGAATGATATACAGCTATGAACACATAAAAAAAAAACAAATTTTAAACTAATAAAATTTTATTAGTAATAATAATAATATTATTATTTCAATATTAATAATATAATTTTGTTTTAAGTGCAAACCTATTATTATGATTACCATATAAATAATGTTATTATTAAACTAATAAACAAAATAGAAGTAGAAGTAGAACGATGTGAAAATTGGAATCACAAGTAAATATTTTAAAAACTGTGATGATTTGTGGACCGGAATACAAGAAGGAAAATGGAAAAATCCCAACATGTTGCTGTGACACAAAATACTAAATAATTTTTGGTGTAAAAAATTGTATTTGATTAATCGGTTCCCTTTATGTAAACTCAAGGGTTTTCCCAATAACAGGTGTTATTTAAATAAATGAAAGGCTATCGAGAGATTTTTATGGCCGGAATTGGATGGTATTGATCTGGACAACGTTTACTTTCAACAAGATGGCGCTACGTGCCACACAAGCAACGAAACCATTGATCTTTTACGGGAAAAGTTTCCAGACCGTGTTATCTCTCGAAGAGGTGATCACAATTGACCACCGAGATTTTGTGATTGAACACCTTGTGACTTTTTTCTTTGTGGCCACGTGAAAGAGAAGGTCTACGCCAACAGCCCAGGGTCGATTCAAGACGACAAGATGAAATTCGTGAGGCTATCGAGGACATAGGCCAGCCACTTTGCAATTCGGTTATGGAAAATTTCATGAAAAGGATATTGTCATGTAAGTATGGTCGTGGTGGTCATTTGCTTGATGTTATTTTCCACTATTAACGGCATACCTTCCTCTTTATAATGAAATAAACATCCGATCATTTATATTAAAAAATAGCATTTTTCTTTGAAAATCAAAAGAACACCTCTTATTGGAAATTCGCTGTTAATGTGTCCTTGTTTTTTAGCACATTATCCAAGTTTTCTCCTGTTAAAAGGGTTGATACAGTTTTATGTTTTTTTTTATTTTTCTTTACATAGAAATTAATAATTTTCAACTCAGCCTTTTATTTATTTAATACACAAACGCCAATCGGCAATATACAACCCTGCAAACCAACTACCTGCTATTTATACTGCTAACTTGTGGGTATCGTTCACCTGTGAAGTTGTGAGCTTTGTAGTAATTTTATATTCTACGCCGTGCACTTTCTACCTACTTCCAGTCTATACGTGTGATGATTTTATTCGCTCGCACTAACAGAAATTTCTCAATACTGCTGTGCTGCTCTAATTGACATTCAAGTTGTGAATGATGTGGGTAACATGTAGTGAACAAAACCTTCTGAACTCATGAATGTTGTTGTCAACATGTAGTGAACAGAATCTTTTGGGCCGGTGAATGTTATTGTTAACATGTAGTGAACAGAATCTTTTGGGCCGGTGAATGTTATTGTTAACATGTAGTGAACAGAATCTTTTGGGCCGGTGAATGTTATTGTTAACATGTAGTGAACAGAATCTTTTGGGCTGGTGAATGTTATTGTGAACATGTAGTTAACAGAATTGGATAAACTAGTGAATTTCGTTGTTAACATGTAGCTAACAGAACCTCATGAATAAGTGAATTTCGTTGTTAACACATAGTTAACAGAATCTCTTCAACAGGGTAATTTTGTAGGTAATACTTACGGATCCTATATACAATAATCCTTCAAAATTACTGATACAAATGGTTATTTATTGAATATTATTTATTTTATGAATAATTTTAATATTTATTTAGTTAATTTTTAGTTTCTAAAGAAAATTAATACAATATATAATAATTTTTTTTTAGTATGTTATAATAATTTTTTTTAGTATGGAACTATAACAAACTGTGGTGGCATCTATTAATTAATTAAATATTTATATACATATAGATATTTATTGATCTAACTTAGTATATGTCTTATTATTATAAAATATATTATTTAAGAAAAAAAAATTTTAAAATTATAAAATAAGAGGATTATTTATCAATATATATTAAAATTTAATAAATATGAAAAAAAAATAAGTTAAATCTATTTATTTAGTAAATTTCTTATTATTAAAAATCATTTTATTTTGTTATTTAACTAAATTTTTTATGATAAATAATTTAAATTAAATGTAATTATTTTGTATTTATTAATTCTATAAATTTATTTATATTACTTAAACTTTATTAATTCATTAAATTTAATGAACTTATTTAAAATGAAAACAGTCTATTTTATTAAATTTTTTATGAAAAATAGTAAATTTGATTGGGTTTTATTTTTAAGTAGAAATATTAAAAAAAAAAAAATATTTTATTAAATTTAAAATTTAATTATAATTATTTTACATAAATAATTGTTATTTTTAATTTACTAAATAAATAGATTTAACTAACTTTTTAATTAATTTTAGTTATTATTAAGTTAATTAATTAATAATTTACATTTATTGTGTTGATTTTATATAAACAGTTAAATTCAATGAAAATATTTAAAATGAAATAGGCTGTTTTCATTGAATTTTTTTAATGGAAAATAGTAAATTTGATTACGAATGGCCACCACACAGCAGCATTCACGGATTAATTAGTTCTGATCCGTTATTCCCGACTTTTTTTTCTTGGAAATGAAAACTGGACTGCAACATACCACTAATCGAATTAAGAACACTGTAATATCTTGTTCATGCAATAAATGAGCTAAAATTGTATTACCGGAGATCGATGAAATAGACAAAGTTCAGAGGCATACCTGTTAGCAGCTCTAAGTGCCACTATATATGTCCATAAAAAATATAGCTCTAGTAACAGTACGGCGCGGCCACCACAGACAAACGAACGGACGGACAAGCACGGCTAAATCGATTCCTCTTATTATTCCATAAAGGTGTCCTCTCTGAATCATCCTAAAAAACTTATATTATTAATTACAGCAAATGGAGCAAATAAGCAAAATTATTACTTACTGCTACCTCCCAAGACCCCAAGTCCTTCAACAGCTTAACAAACCGCAAATTCTCCCGCGTTCATCTTTTTCTTTTATCCTCTTGATTGTGAAATACGTTTTTCTGAAAATAAAAATACATTTTATTAGTTTAAATATATATATAATTGGAAAATTTTATAAAAATGATTCAACTTACCTTTTCGCTTGGAGATTTTCACAGAATTAAATTCGATTCATTTTTGTATTTGACATTTGCAACTTGTTTTTTGCTGTCACTTTCGCACTCACTATAGTTAAGTTTAATAAGTATTCACGAAAATTATGAGATAAATATATGTATAACCCATCAAAAATGACAACAGAATTAAATGTGATTGTGTGGGTATTATTGGAAAAATTGAGTGAATGTGTTGGTAAAATTGGAAAAACTGGTGAACGTTGGTTTGCAGGGAACTTGATAACAATTAATGAAAAGAGAAAAAATGAATTTTGAGGGGAAAGGTTTAAACAAATTGATAGGGTATTTGTAACAATTAATTGGTAATAGACGTGATTTAATATGTGGTACGAAGGTATTGAGTGATCCGCTGTAAAAGTCCACCTCGTTGTGCAGAGAGTTGACGATCCTAGCTATTCGGTTATGTGGACCGATAAAAACATAGTTTTTAGTTGTCCTTGTGGTTTTTAGCAGGCGATCGCGTTTCAGTGAAAGTCCAACAGATGCGAATTCAAAGCAACTATTGATATCTGGGGCATCGATCAGGACATTCACAACGTGCTTGCAAATTATTGATGTGGAACTGGTCATAGATCTCAAGTGTTGATCTGTATCCTCCTTGGCGACTGTATCGGTAATCCAGGCTTCTGCAGAGTTTCACTTGTACTCGTTCAACGCGTTTGATTGCAGAATCAGTAAAAGGAGACCAGATATTC
Source organism: Anastrepha fraterculus (assembly GCA_037575425.1). NCBI lineage: Eukaryota > Metazoa > Arthropoda > Insecta > Diptera > Tephritidae > Anastrepha > Anastrepha fraterculus. The sequence goes on from JAYXIM010046691.1 coordinate 23,519, forward strand.
CAGAATTGGAAGGACTAAGGAGGAGAAAAGGCTCAGTAAGGTGTTGGGATCTGTGAAGGACTTACTGGTTCTAGTTATAAAACCTTCTAGTTTTAAACGCTTGGAGAGTAACCTTGTTAATATGTTTGTTAAATGTTAATCTGTTGTCCATGATGATACCTGCCGATTTCACTTATTGTCTCGTTGTTTAAATTGTAGTTGGTTGGAGTACAGACGTGCGATCTTGAGAAAGATACTGCTTTTTGATATTCAGGCCTAGTTTGCTTCTGCTGCACCAGGCCGACAATAAGTCAATATCACTCTGCAGAATTTTGATGTCTTGTACACTAGTAATCGATCTGAAGATTTTTAAGTCATCCGCATATATCCCTCACTTTTTATGTTGCTAAGTATTTATTTTGAGTAACAAATTAACTTTTTTCTGCGAAGATCAAGTATGCTTTTTGTGTGTCAATGGCTCTATGTACATCTAAAACTTGTTTGTAATAAAATGTATAATACATTTTTTATAGGCTTAATACAAAAGTTGCTTTTACTCTTTTGTGATCGAGTTAAAATTACAATTGATTGTTAGAATTATCAATCCTGAAACTTTTTAAACGAAGTAAATATAAAATAATCAGATTCAGGTTATTCCCAAGTGGTCATAAATTTCGTCATATGGCCAAAAGTTTTTAACGATTAAATAAATGTTTAGAGGACTCGAAACCACAACCGACTAACATTTAACTGCATTCCCATGGCAGCCGGTTCTACGTTACCGAAATGACTTGGGTTAGCCCTGTCTAGTGAACAGTATATAGTTTGTAGCCGTTAAAAGTGTATGGCATACAGCAATACGACACTTACGACATCCTTGGGAATACCCTAATTGTGCCCTAAAATTCATCGTATAGGTAAAATTTTTGTTTTTAATTAAATTAAATCCGTTACGAACTGCCATGTCAAAAAAAAAAAAAAACATTTCATTAAACGGGCAAATGAAAGTTCAATATACCTAATTTGAGATTTTTAGTTTTAAGTTATGAAATATTTAGTACCCGTTTTCTCTGTTACCATTATTGAAAATAATAAATACCGCAAAGTAGAACAATACTACTCTTATGTGGGTTGCAGAATTGCATGGCGACATTTTTTTTCGCCTGACTTTTTGACTTTGACAGCCCAATTTTATGCATATTTCGCGTGCTGTTGAAAGAACGTCAGAAATTTAGTTATAATTGTCTATGAACAGAGCTGTTTTCTTTTATTTCGCTATGGCATCGCTTGCGATAACTTCAGCATTCTTATCTAAAAAAAATGAATTACGACACTTCCACTAAACTAGCGATATGCCTTTTTTAATATATTATATGTATTAAAGATCAGATATGCAAAAATCATTGGAATAAAACTAAAAAATTCGTTTAACGAAGAAGGTGTCAAGTATAGTAGGTAAGGTTAAATGTGCGAAATTTCAACAAGATCGAAATGAAATTGTTGCAGAAAGGTTGAGAAGGCTGCAAATAACATCCGCTCCCCGGATATTCACTTCAAAAGTAATATTTCGGATTCTAAATGGTTTTCCAATAACAGGTGTTATTTTGAATAGCCCGCTATTTCGGTAGATGTCTCTTTGTAAACTTATCAAAAAATGATATTTGACAAGTAGAAACTAGGCCATTACTAAAAATGGAACGATAAACGCTTAAACAACGCATTGAAATTATTAAAATTCACTATAAAAATGGTGAAAATTTAGCAGAGACGGTTGGTAAAACTCGAACATTTTTGGGTCATCGTGAAGCAGACCGCAATACAGAAATTGGTGAAAAAAATTTGAGCTGTTAGGGGCAAGTTAGTGATGTGAAGAATAAAACCGGTGCACGTTGCTCAAGAACAGCCGAAAATATTGCGTTGTAGCCGAAAACCCAGGTTTGTCCATTCTTCGTCGTCTTTGGAATTAGGCATTCCCCAAACGTCATTCCACCGTATTTAGCATAAAGATGTGGGTCTTAAGGCTTGTAAAGTCCAGTTAGCACAAGAACTCAAGCCGGCCGATCATCAACAACGTCGAGTCTTTGCTGATTCCGGAATTCCATCGAAAAATCATCTTGAGTGATGAGGCCCATTTTCACCTCGGTGGCTTCGTCAACAAGCAAAATTGTTGGATCTGGAGCTCAGAAAATCCAAGAGTTATTGTTGAAAAGCCTCTCTATCCTCAACGTGTGACTGTTTGGTGCGATTTATGGTCCGGCGGAGTCATTGGACCTTACTTTTTCGAAAATGAAGCTGGAGCAACAGTTACGGTGATGATTGCGCTATCGAGAGATGATTAACGATTTTTTATGGCCGGAATTGGATGGTATTGATCTGGGCAACGATTCTTTTCAACAAGACGGCGCTACGTGCAACACAAGCAACGAACCCATTCTTACCATTCTTTAAATATCAAAATAACACCTCTTATTGGAAAACCCTTTATAAGAAACTCGACATATAGGGTTTATGTTGGTGGATCTTCATCCGTTTTTAGTGAATTTTCAAAGATAAGTCAATATCACAACGGCCCATAGCTCAACAGTTTAAGACCACCACCGAATGAAATATAATTTTAAGAGATGCGTACGAGATATAGAGAATAACCCTGATAATTAATTATATTTGATCTTCCAATGAGCGCAATATTGTTTGCGATGCATCAAATTGATATAAAAAAAGATAAAGATGAAGAAATATTTATGTTTATTTATTTATTTGTTTGAATTAAATTTACAGTGCTAGCGGCCATGGCTATTGGCTGTGTCGATAATATAAAAATAGGAGATTATATCTTAACGTTAATCCACGTTAATGGCTCGAATAAGTTGTGGGAGGTTTAGGTAGGTTAATTGGGTTGTGGGATTGGTTAAGAAGGAAGATCTAATAAAGTACCGGACATTTGAGGAGATGTTTGACCGTTGAGGTGTGGCAGGTGGGTTATTTGTGTTTATGATTGAGTAATAGTGGTGTTGAGTGCGTGCTCTTCAGACTTTGCTGCAGTATCTGCTTATTCTTCTTAGCTTCACAGTCTGGCGTGGTCCATAGCTTCATCAACAATTTTCCTCCAGTTCACTCTCTCTTGCTACAATTTTTTTCCAATTACGAGCATTAATAATGGCAGGTCTGCTTCGACGTCATCAAGCCATCCATTTCTTTCTTGGTTGGCCTCTTTTTCTTCCTTCTATCGGACGTAAAATAAACACTTTTTTTAATTCTTTCATTTGGCTTTCTAATCCGTTGCGCTTTGAAAAAACGTATTACATTCGCACCACCAATAAGGTTTTCAATTTCGTTATTTTAACAGATACGATACGCGCCGTCTTCAAGCCGAACGGGGCCGCAGATTTTTCTCGCAATGCCTCTTTCAAATCGTAATAGCTGGTTTATATCATTAATTTTCAATATCCAGATTTTAGCTGCAAATTATTAATATTATTTGTAAACAATATTCTATAACAAAACTATTCAATTCAAAATACATATATTACAAAAAATCTTCAGAAAATATTTGAATACCAAAGAAGGATTAATGCATTATTACAGTAAAGAAATCGTTGCTTGTATCAACTACATCAGCAGCGCATAACTGCAGGTTAAGAGAGAGAGAAAACTTGCGTGAATCTTATGTGATCTTTTTATACAAATTAGTAGAATTTTAATGTGCATATACAGTGTCGGAAAAAACTAAAGCACGAATTTTTTGTGTATAGGGAGGATTGAAAACCTTGAAAACACAGGCTATCAACACACTGAAAAACCCTAGAGAAATGATTGATTTTTACAAATACGGAGGTAATTAGTGCAGCTGTGGAAAAGGTTCAAGTCCACTGAATTAAGGGCGAGCAAAACCAGTAAAAATGTAGATTTCTATTATCTGTCTGTATTTTCATGTTTTAAAATAGAGACATTGTTTGAAGAAAATTTTAATAACTTCATGTATTCCTGGAAATATTTCAATCCCTAGCGGGAATAAACTGCAACAAAGCTAGCCCACATGTTTATAAAGGGGGTTTTAATAGGTGCGCTTCAACTTTTTTCCGATAGGGAGGGCGAACGACGCAATATTTTTTATTTTTCGCTTGTCATTTGTAAACTTCATTAGTATACATTTCATCATGGAACGCTACACACTTGAGCAACGATTGCAAATCGTGTAAATTTTTCATGAAAATAATCGTTCTGTTGCTGCTACTTTAAGACCATTACGGCCATTTTACGGTCCATTTAACAAGCCGTCCCGTTTTGGGGTTATGTGAAGTCATTGGCCTACAGTAACAAGCCGGCGACGATTTGTGAGCTCAGAGCCAATATTGAACGCGAAATTGCTGGAATTTCGGCCGATTTATGCAAAAGAGTGGTCGAAAATTGGGTTCAACGATTGGGCTTCGTAAAACGTGCACGCGGTGGTCATGCAAAAGAAATCGAATTTCATACTTAAATGTATATGTTCAAACTCGATAATAAAAAAAAAATTAGTTAAAAAAGTCAAACCGTTTGTGTTTTATTCAAAAAAGTTCAAAAGTTGAAGCGCTCTTACTGAAAAACCTATATATACTCACTTTGCTCAGTACCACATTGCTTAATCATTCGTATTTACCCGCCAGCGTTGCTTCGTATAAAAACAAATAAAATGTTTGTGAAATGGCTCGCAACAAATATTTGGCAGTACTTAGAGAAAAATTATAATCGAATTTGAAGAAGGTGAATCAGTAAGTAGCATTAAAAAAAACAGCATTAGTCACAACGTAGTTTCAAGCGCAATAAGTCATTTTCGTTCTTCTGGCTCCCTAACCACTTTACATGGGAGTGGCAAGCGTTGTAAAACGACATCCCGCCAAATCAATCCAAAGTGAATTACACTTGAACATTTCTTATAGATCCACTTAGCGACGAGCTGTTGAATGTGGCTTGATAACCTAAAGAAGTGTTAGGAAACCAAATATTTCGAAATAATCGACGAACGTTGATTAAATGTCAAAGGTTCTGATGGATAGAAGCTGGTGCGAAGGCCAAAAGGCCAACGACTAAACCCACGTCATCGTTGTTGTTCGAGTTGCTGTTGTTGTAGCAGCATAAACATTACTCATACATGTACGGGGAATGCTGCTGGAATGATAGTCCTTGGCGGGATATAAACTCGGGGTGTTGCGGTTACGTAGAACCGACTGCCTTAAGAACGGCATGGAATAGCCGCTATTCGCAAGGTACTTTGAAAAAGGAGGGGCAACATAATGGACTGCGGATGTTTCTCAGATCATGGCGTTGGACCGATCCATCGCCTTAATAGCATAATGGATATTTTTATATAAAAAATATCCTTCAGAATATTATGTTATTTTCTGCTGGAGATGAAATTCTGCTAAAGTGGATCTACCAACACGATAACGATCCCAAACACACGGCTAAAAGAAATTATAGATCAGAGTACCTTACACGACAATTGCAACAACAAGGATTCTCTCTTTACTCAAGCTGAACTGGAGTAAAACGTTTTAAACAATTTGATTGAATCTATGCCCCGAAGGTGTGAAGCCGTGAAGCTGTCATATAAAATAATGGACATGGACTAAATATTAACAATAAACACCTTTTTATTTTTTAAACACCTGTAATAATGCGCGTCTATTTCGCGTATAATGTTATTTTCCAGTCACATTTAAGTGTACAATTTAATATATTTAGTTTTTTTTTTAATACACAAATACAAATTTATATAGCCAAAGGACGGTGCTTCAGTTTTGTCCGACACTGTATATGTTGCGTTCTTTATACTATTTTAATTAAATAATTTTCAAACGCTTCTAAAAAGCTGCTCAAATTAATACCGCAACTACTAAATGCAATATCATAAAATAATCGTGCGCTCAACAAAAATATTAACCTTTGCCAATATACATAATCAATTTGAGCAAATCTAACCATATCGCTAAAAGCATAATACATATGCGCACTTACATACATTAAATAATAAAGGAAATCTGTTGTATGCTTTGTGAAATGAGCGAAAACTAAACATCTAATGGATAAAAACACCAGCATGTAGAATTGAGTATGTGAATAAGTGAAAGTGAGGAGCTAAAGAGATCTCTTAGTTTTAGCTAGTTTCTCCGCGTCTAATAGCTAATATGAAGCATTTATGCTCTTTAGTGCATACTTATACATATATACTCGTATGATGTGTGAGCGCTTCTCAACTCTCTCTCGCATGATACAATTAACAAGGGTTTCTCTAGCTGTATAATTGCAAACGAGTGTGCACGGTGGAGACTCAGTGTAGAAAATATTCTCGTAAACTCAATATGATAAGATTTGAACCCCTAATAGTATGCTTTCATTATCCTCTGCCCCTTTCTAGGAAGAATTTGTGCGTGAAAATGAAATTTTGGGGAATGCGAACGGGAGCAAAATCAACTTAGCACCGAGTGAAGTCTTGAATGGCGTAGATGAGAAAGAGAATATCGCTCAATCGAAATTATATCTCAAGCCACAGCAGCAGCACCAAAATATCAATGAGTGCAAAACAATAAACTCTGAAAAACAACCCTCTCCGCTCAAAGATGTCTTAGCGCAACGCAGTAACGAAGCTACAGAGGATCATGTTCTTGCGCTTACTCATCACGATAGTCAACATTTTTACTTCGAATTTGTAACACCGAAACCGGACGAAAACTTATCACAGACTGTCTCAATTACAGGACGCACAACAACCAACCAGTTAAGTGATAATTTTAACAGCGGAAAGATTGACGACCGCCTGCCTATAAATCAGAAAAATAGAGTTCCATTATCTCAAAATCAGATGATGGAAGAAGCAACAGTCAAAGAGGAACATTTGCGTTGCAGTAGCGCAGTGAGTAATTTAGACTTCGCCGCTATGGTAGCTGAGGCATGCGAGGGAATTTTCGATGAAATTGAAAATGATCTGCGATCATATACCGACAGTAGCGATAGCAATAGCAATAGTTACCAAGGGGTTAAGATTACTTCGGATTCTGGCGATCTCACTGCTCCAGCGAAGAGAAAAAAGAGTGCCCATAACTCTGAAGCGGTTCAACTTGCGGTGAATGCTGTGCTGGAAGGTGGCATGAGTCTGGGTGAGGCAGCAAAACGCTATAATGTGGTGCGTTCAACCGTGTCCTCACGTGTAGCAAAACATCCCAAACGTAAAAGACGAAGGGCTAACAAGGAATTAGATGAGCTTATTCACAGTAAACTTATGGCCGGTATACAAATATCGCAAATATCACGCTCTTTGCATGTGCCCAAATCGACTGTTCATCTACATAAAACAAGACTTAAGGAGAGTGGAATGTTGCCGCCTGTATGGATCAGGAACGGCAGTAAGGACATGGTTGATCATGGCGTTCAAGAGCGATTAAAGCAAGCATATCGAGGTCACATCGTAAACGGCATGTCAGTGCGTTTTGCTGCAGAATTCTTCTCGCTCCCGCTTACGACCTTATGGCGATACATAAAACGAAGAAAAACCGCGTCTACAACTGCAGTTACTGATGACAGTAGCAAAAGTGTGCCGGTGGAATGCTCGAACGACCTCGAGGAAAATACACTTCATAATGCTTCGAATGCGTTTGATGATTTAGATATAGATGAGCAATCACAAATGCAGGAAAGCAAGTCGCCCTGCGTATCACCTAAATGTTATACAGATTTGCTAACGGTTTTTGATAAAGATGAAGAAATGCTAGAGCAGTCCTTGCTGGATCATCTTTTAGAATAACATATTGATTATTTCTATTTATTTTGGATCTCAATGATTGGCTAGGACTGTTGACTGTTCATACATGAATTTTCCTCTTAATAAATATTATTGAAATATAAATATTTTGATTTGTTATTTAAGGGGGGGTAACGTTTTTAAATTTTTATTTTTGCATTTTTTTTTTATTTGGTTTTTTAAATGAAGAACCTTTCAAGAATATTCTGTGAAAATTTTAGATGAATCGGAGCAAAACTTACAAAGATACAGCCATGTAAGTGTTGCTACCTACCTGGCTCAACCGCGCGCCATTTGTACTTTAAAGCGTTTTTCCCACAACTTACGTTTTCAAAGTCGGTGCCCCTCATAACTTTGAAACTACTGCACCGATCCTTTTGAAATTTTGAACACTTTTTCTGTAGATGTTTTACAAGGTAACGCCGAAGAGTTTTTTTCAAATTTGTTGATACTTTTGTTTTTACGGTAACTAATTCACCGATTTTTTACGCGAAAATCGTGTTTTTGACTTTAACGTGTTCCCAAAAATCGAAAAATTTGTAATTTCAAAAAACCCTCTCGGCGTTACCCGGAGAAAACGATTATCTAACGAAATAACTTAGGTTTTTTGATTTCAGATGATTTAACACCGAGTTATGAGGGGCACCGCAAAACTTCTTTTTTTTTGAGATGCGTCCGAATAATTTCTGCCATTGCCGTATTTTTAAATATTTTTGGATGAAAATTTCACAAAATATACTTCAAATGCTATAGTTTTATGTAGTAAAAGATTTGACGAATAAATTTTAACTGTGTCATCAAACAAAAATCATAAAAATGTGCCTTTTTTTCCATGAATTAACGTTACCCCCCCCTTAAGCTACGGCGATACGCTCATGCATTTGCTGTCCAGCAGCTTATATGCGTGCGTGTCGAGTGACACACGTACTTGTTTCGTGTCACACATACTTCTTATCGGCTTTTGCATGATGAAAATCAATAATTTAAGATTTTTCGCGGGCAAGCATCATGCACCCGGCACGCACACATATAAGCTGCTGGACAGCAAATGCATGAGCGTGTCGCCGTAGCTTTACTTCAACACATATTAAACAAGCCAAACCTAAACATAAAAAATTAGTTTTTGCGAAAAATTGCGAAGACTGATCCGATGTGAACGAAATTTTAGAAATTGAATCCAAATATGCCATAAAATTTGAATTTCGATAGGTGACAGTTGTCAAATAAACTGTCTATCTCTATAAATAAAAAAAACTTCCACAAATACATCACCTGCAGTTTTAAGCTCACTCCGAACGGCAAATTTTTTTATGAGCAGCTTTTTCATGGCAGAAATGCACTCGGAGGTTTGCCATTGCCTGCCGGGGGACGACCGCTATTAGAAAAAATGTTTGTTGTTGTTGTAGCATCATAAATATTACTCATACATATACGGGGAATGCTGCTGGAGTGACAGTCCTTGGCCGGATATAAATCCGGGTCGTTCTGGTTACGTAGAACCGACTGTCGTGGGAACGAGAAAAAAACTTTTTCTAAGATTTTGGTGTTTCAAGCACGGAGATTCTCTACGGCGGACGCTATACTGTATTAAAAAAAAAAAAAAAATGCAATTTTCAATAATATTTTGCAACCATGAAAATGCGCATCTACATTTTTCGGAAGTGTCGGACAACATTTATGCCGGCAGAAAGACCTATTTTCACGGTCTGATAAATAGCATAACGTGGCGACCTATGCTATCGCTTGCATCAGACCACTTGCCCATTATCGTCTCGATCGAGAGACCTGCCGACTTCGTTTCCGCGAATCACCGGTCCTATTTTAACTTTAAAAAAGCTAATTGGGCCGGCTTCACGGAATTTACTGAGGACACCTTCGCCGCTCTTCCCATCCCCACTGATGTGCGCGTAGGCGAACGCGCATTCCGCAAGGTGCTCACAGCTGCTGCGGCTCGCTTCATTCCTGCTGGAAGTTATAAGGACATTCGTCCTCATTTCCCAGCCGAAGCAGCCAGTTTAGCGAACGAGCGTGATCACCTACGCCAGGCCGATCCCGGGGATCCCCGCATAAGGGATCTCAATTTGGAGATCCGGCAACTGGTAAACCAGCATAAGCGGAATAAATGGGTTGAGCACCTGAAGACCTGCAACCTCACCTCTGGGGTGAGTAAGCTCTGGTCCACCGTTAGGTCTCTGTCAAACCCGACGAAGCACAACGACAAGGTGGCTATCACCTTCAACGGTTGCACTTCGTCGGACCCGAAGAGATGCGCGAGCTACTTTAGCCGGCTTTTTATATTGCATCCTCCGGGCGACAGAACCAAGCGTCGTGCTACCAGAAGGCTGCACAAACTGACGAACAACAGTGCGCCACTTACTTTCTCGTGATGAGGTTCAGAGGGCCATCAACAGTTCGAAATCATCGAAAGCCATTGGCCCTGACGGCTTAAACGCGCTGATGCTGAAGCATCTGGGACCCCTGGGAGTAGGATTTCTCACAAGGGTTTTCAATCTGTCCATGGCCACTCTCATCATCCCTGAAAAGTGGAAAGCAGGGAGAGTGGTCCCACTACTGAAACCTGGGAAACCCGCCAACCAAGGGGAGTCTTATCGGCCGATAACTCTCCTTTCCCCAGTAGTGAAGACACTTGAAGCCCTCCTACTCCCACTCTTCACGAAACACCTGGCCCCAGCCCCACATCAGCACGGTTTCCGACGAGTGCACAGCACCACCACTGCACTCACCGCCATAAACGCCCAGATAAATCGCGGGCTTAACCAAAACCGCCCCTGCGAGAGGACTGTCCTAGTAGCGTTGGACTTGAAAAGGCTTTCGACACAGTCAGCCATTCCACGCTACTAGATGACATTTATCAGTCGACACTCCCGCCAGGGCTGAAGAGGTGGTCCGCGAACTACCTGAGCGGTCGGCACTCGTCAGTGATTTTTCGAGATCAAATGTCAAAGCAGAGGAAGATTAAGCAAGGCGTACCGCAGGGTGGTGTCCTTTCACCCTTGCTTTTTAACTTCTACATCTCGAAGCTCCCCCAACCACCAGCGGGAGTTTCCCTGATCTCATACGCTGACGATTGCACGATAATGGCGTCGGGCAATGACATCGATGGCCTGTGTTCCAAAGTGAACGACTACCTCACCGACCTTTCTTGCTTTTTCACTGCGAGGAATCTACAACTTTCCCCCACCAAGTCCACGGCGACCCTTTTCACCACCTGGACAAAGGAGGTCAAGCTGCCCCTTAAGGTAAAAGTCGACGACACACCAATTCCGACTGTGAATAACCCCAAAATTTTGGGTGTAACCTTTGACAGCTTGCTCTCCTTCTCTGCGCATACAACCGCAATTGCCACTAAAGTCCAAAATCGCAACAAGGTCCTAAAATCGCTGGCCGGCAGCACTTGGGGCAAAGACAAAGAACTGTTGCTTTCGACATTTAAGGGGCTCAACCAGTGTGACTGACAAAAAAACAGGTGGTTTTTGAAAATTTATTTTTAAAAAAGTTTTACATTGATTGTTTTAAAACTTTGTAAGTATATTAATATATAATTAAACTTCAAGTACAAATTTTTTCAAAGGAAAATCTGGACTTTTCTTCTAATAATAGGGCATCTCTCGAAGGTCCAAAAAAAAAAGTTTCCCCACTGCTGCCTTTGTTACGGTCTTCAGAGTGCCCGAAATAAAAAAAACAAAAAAGTCATTAAAGATGATGGTATCACGCGTTGATTAACGCAGGATTGTGGTGAAAAAACGAAATCCAAAAAAATCCCGCAGTTTTGAAAAAAGTATAAAAATTTAGCTTGAAAATGTGATAGTATTTCACATCGCAAATTTACAATTTTTATTAGATTGAAATATCGGAGGGTCATTCAATGTAAAAATGAATACTTAAAATGAGGAAACAAGATTCAAGTCGATCGTAAAATTAGTTTTTAAGTTACAGTGGCAGCAAATTAAGAAAACGCTATTTTGAGAAAAACGTTTTTAAAGAAAAAAATACTGATCTCACATTTATAAAACGATAAATATCATACCTAATCCTAATCTGTTATTCTAGGCCCATATAATTCACCTTCTTCTTCTTCAAAAAGTTGCTGCTTGCTTGCTGAAAAATATGAAAAATTTTTTTTTGAATTTTCCAAAGTTTCACACTGGTTGAGCCCCTTAAGGCAATTGGCCGGCCGGTTCTCAACTATGCTGCGCCTGTCTGGTCGCCTGGAACTAGTGATTCGCAGTGGACTAAGCTACAGACCTGTCAAAATACCGCCATTCGGACAGCGACCGGGTGCCTCCTGATGTCACCTATCCAACACCTTCACAACGAGGCACAAATGCTCCCAGTTGCGGAGCACAATAAATTGCTCAGCAAGCAGTTCCTGCTCGGATGTTACCGTAGGTCTCATCCCTGCAGACACCTGCTTGAGCCCGAGCCGCCTCCCAGGCACGTCAGGAGACACCTCTTTGACTACGCTGGCGATATCCAGGACAAGACCGACCGTAACCTACTGGACCGGACAGTATTTAGACAGTCTATAAACGACATTCACCGGGAGACCGTTACCACCTTCTTGAACTCCCGTCCTGTGAATGCCGTAATCGGAGTCCAACCACCACCCATTGCAGATGAAGAGCTCCACTGGCACAACTACGTTCTGGATACTGTAGCAGGTTAAACTCCTACTTATCCAGAATCGACCCCGACATACCAAACACATGTCCGGCATGCGAAGGTACCCCGCACGACACTAACCACCTCTTCACATGCCCCCTCAAACAGACTCATCTAACCCCCCTCTCCCTTTGGACCCAACCTGTCGAAACAGCATGTTTCCTGGGCCTCCCCTTAGATGAGCTAGACGAAGACGAACGATGATATGACTACACTGACAGGGCTACCTATGCTGTTAACAACAACAACAACCTATTTTCACCACGTGCCATTTTTCATCCAACATTTTTTGTGAATGAACCCATTTATTTATTGCTATAAAAACAAAAGGAAGAAAACACAGTTATATGAACTTTTTGGCTTTATATATCAATTAGCGTGGGAATAATAAATTCTGTTCATTGTATACGAGTATTTTTTTCACACCCCATGCTATTTCCAAACTTATAGCGGTGGTCACCAGTCACTGGGTGACCGGAACTCATGCGCAGAAGCTTGGACTCCCGTACAACTCCCATTGCAGAAGCGGTATGGATGCTGCAGAGAAAGAGACTGTTGAACACTTTCTTTTCAAGTGTCTGGGTTTGGCAGCTAGGCGCTTGAGGTTTCTTAGTGGGCCGTCTGGTGATAGTCCGAGGCAAATTTTCTTCCTTTAAGTTGTGTAACCTCTCGCAGGTGTAGTGGTCTACATTATGGTATGAAAACGGCACTCTGGTGCTACTTGTAGTGTACCCGTGGTACTCGTGCCATCTAACTAATACGAGTAATTTTTAAGTTTTCTATTAAGGAAGTGGAAGCTAGTTAAATTTTGCTACTCATTTGGTAAATGAATATTTTTGGCCTTTGGTACAATTTTATGAACAAACTTACAAATTTCTCCTAATTCCCTGAAGTTTTTCCAAAAAATGTTCGCGCAAAAATTGCTCTTCCAACCACTGGTATGCGCAACCATCTCTGCACACAAATTTGGGGAAACTTGTTTATTGCTTCATTTGCAAATTGAAACTTTAGGTGATTATAACATCATGAATCTCGTTGAGTAGTTAACAGAATCTGGGGCTGGTATTTTGAATGGAAGTATTTTGGTATGGACGAACTAATGATATTCGAATCGCAATTGATTTGTATTTCAGGCGTCCACAATCGATGGCAGGCGTAAAGGTGCTTGCCTTTTTTGCCAGGAGTACTTTATGGACTTGTATCTTTTGGCAGAGCTTAAAACTATCAGTTTGAAGGTAAGTAAGTTGAAAACTTATTTGTCAATCCCGTGACTCTAAATGCTCATGTATGTTTATCAAATTAGGTGACGACGGTTGACATGCAAAAGCCACCGCCAGATTTTCGGACCAATTTCGAGGCCACACATCCGCCTATTTTGATTGATAATGGTTTGGCAATCCTTGAGAATGACAAAATTGAAAGGCATATCATGAAGAATATTCCTGGCGGATACAATTTGTTTGTACAGGTAGTGGAATTTTTCAAAATTAATTGCAAATGCATTTATATTTAAATTTTTGTTTACACACAGGATAAAGAAGTGGCAACACTGATTGAAAATTTGTATGTAAAGCTCAAGCTTATGTTGGTGAAGAAGGACGAGGCCAAGAACAATGCACTATTGAGTCACTTAAGAAAAATCAATGACCACTTGGCTAATCGAAATACCCGCTTCCTAACCGGCGACACCATGTGTTGCTTTGATTGCGAACTTATGCCCAGACTGCAGCATATCCGCGTGGCAGGCAAATATTTTGTGGACTTTGAAATACCGGTAAATTACATCTTTTAGAAATATTTTACATCATGTAAGCTTTAATTTACGCTTTTGCAGACACATTTCACTGCACTATGGCGCTACATGTACCACATGTACCAGTTGGATGCCTTCACGCAATCATGCCCAGCAGATCAGGATATCATCAATCATTATAAATTACAGCAGGTGGGTCACATTATCACTAAACTAATCAAAACGTTTCGTTACAAGTTATTACCTAATTACAGATGTTAAAAATGAAAAAGCACGAGGAGCTTGAAACTCCAACATTTACTACTTCCATTCCGATCGATATTACAGAGTAATGAAGATCTTGTTTAGGTGATGAAACATGACCGGATCAAGTTGAGAAGTTAACTTGAAGTCAACATAACCCGTGTAGAGTTAAGAAGCCACATCTCTGCTTTCAAAAATATTCCAATTTCAGTACACATGCATATACCCATATATAATATGTACAATGTAACGGGTGAAGCATACAAGTATTTTTCAGTTATAAAGATAATAGAATCGAAAAGAAAATCATATGTTTATATGTATGCAGTTTTTCAGTTATATTTTTTCTAAGTTAAGTTTGTTTCTGCTTTAAATTGGCAATGTACACTGTTTACTTGAATCTATTTTGTTTAATGAGCATAAGTATTTTGAAAATATTTACACTAAGTGCGATTATTTTTTTAATATAAGTTTGATTCTGTTGCCAACTCTGACATTTGATTTAAATGCATTCATTATACATATTTTTTTAATGTTTACGATAAGTATTTATCAAATTTGTATTAACAAAGAATTAAAACTAAACTAAATAAACGAGGACTTAAAAAGTTGAAATCGAAATGGAGCGAGTATGCCATTGCTTTCAATTAAAACAATTTCGTTGAATTATAAACCGCAATATGTAATATGCGCTTGTTAGTGAGATGTACATTTTTAAAATATGGTATGCACGCCAAGAAGTAACATTACAATAATACACTCGCATATATGGAATATTCTCTATATGCTTTTATATCTACAACTATGCGAACTTACTTAAATTTAGGATATTGTTTTGTATATACATACAGATTCTACATACATATATGCAATCAAATAAAACATAATAAAAATTTCGTACATATTTGATACCACAATAAATAGATTTTATTTATCGCTATTGAGAAAAATTGTAATTAACCTCCGTTTTAGTTCAAATTCAGAATGTATCTGATTGAGCGACACCTACTTGGTGATGGCAAGTATTGTGAAAAATTAGATTACAACGAAAGGTAGTCGGAGATGTGGTGGGCCATCTAACTCATGGAGGCGACTAGCGGAAGCAGAAGCTCAGCAAGCAGGTCGGATTTCGCGATAAATAAAATCCTTAGCTTTGAATAAATATAACTTTAACTTGTTTGCCAACTATTGCCCTTTTGTCGACCTAGAAACTGCGGGAAAACACACTCACCACTAAAAGGGCTTACCAGGGCCATTAAGAGAGGCGAACGCACGAAGAGATAGTACGTAGTGGCAATGAAGCATTATCCAGCGCCAGACAAAACACACCCCTCACTAAAATCATACCCGTACGAGCTCATAGGAAGTCATTGCTGCGATCCCATGGATTACTTCTCTTAGGATACGCACCATAGTTAACCGGTATAAGAAGAGGCGGTTAATAAAACTATCGGTCATCAGGACAAAATGATCAAGGATGTTAACATCTTTTTCTTTTCGTTGAGAATTTAGGCATACGTAATATTACCAGTGGTTTCGTGAGGAACAATGGAGTAGCAATCACAACCGCTGTGTCCCATGATTTTTTGAGGCATGACGTTCGATGTGAAGTTAGAATAACTTTAATTCTATCAAAAGTGTAGCTTTCCAGTTGCCCGAAATTCGGCCATTGCTGCGCACAGGACTTAAAATCTGCATCATAAAAATTTTGTTTGCATGATTGCTTCATTATTTTCGTCGTCATTTTCAATAGTAAATTACCGTCAAATTCGAAATTATCAATGAAAATATTTTTAGAAAACTACATTATTTTTTTAAGTATTTACCATCACCTATCTATGCAAAATAAGTATGTAAGCTTAGTATTTATTACATACCTCGAACAAGCCCCAGAAGCTTGGGGACAGCTCGTGTCTATGCCGATTCTCGGCTCTCTCATACTTGACATTTAAATAAGAGGGTATAATAAGGTAATAATAGTAGATAGGTTTCAATTTGAAGGGAATGGGCAAACTTGAGCTCTCAAAGGTATTTTCAGGGTAACTTATGACAATAAACAGGCTTTATACAAAAAAAATCTTAATTTCACTTTCTACTCAGTTACTTGTAAATATATTCTAAACCTCTAATTTCGATTTTCTACTGATTTTCGCTGAGCGTGATTAGTATTTAAATATTTGCTATAGAACGATTGCAGCAAACGCAGAAAAGAATTAGGCACAACCACCTTTCCATTTTTCTAGCATTGATTTATTTCGCTACTGCACTTATTTACATAGTTTAGAGAGACATTGAGTTCTGAAACATACATTTTTAAATTCGTTTTCCTAGTGCAAAAATATTACTTAATAATATAAGTGATGATATATACAGAGTTGTTCGTTTATTTGATTAATTTTTTATCTTAAAAGGTCGAATGTATTTGGCATGATGTTTAAGTCTTTTTAAATCTATTGGAATCAGGCACTGCAGAAAAGTATTTGTTAAGAAGCCTGTAATGCCCCACACTTTATTATGGCCAATCACAAAATTGGGGGTACTCCAACCACCCCTGAACTGTGTATGCCTCAAGGTTTTAGGATGTACCAGCTCTTTGAGGGGCATGAGCAATGCCTCCTCTACTTCGTCCTCGTTGAGTTTCAACTCTTTTAAATTAAAATTATTTACAACGGCAACAACAGGCATTATAGCAGCAGTATGTCGAGGTTTTATAATAGTACCTGATCCCCAGACATGTATGCGCCTACGAGACAAACCAATTTCTTCCTCTGCTTCACGTAACGCACAATCTATGAAGTCAGCATCGTCCGGATCCATTATTCCACCTAAACACAACATGTTAAACCAAAACGGAAAAATAAAACTTAGCTAACCCACCAGGAAAAGATATTTGTCGACTATGACGAGAAAGTCGACTGGAGCGCCGGGTGTACAGGATTGATACCTCATCCTATAAAATAAGATTGAGAAGACTAAAAAATACTTCAATCAAATTTCACATGTATTTTCCTCAAGCCATTAGTTTTAGGGAAATAAATATTCGAAAACACGTCATCATTATTATTATTTCGTATGTACATAAATGCATGCTCTCTGCAGCTTTGAATGCCATGAAATATTTATCAGTATGCACTGCTGACAAGAACGGGGAAACCTTCGGACACTGTCTATATTGGAGTGTCTGGAAATGCACTACCTTATTAAACCTATCAAGTTAGTTATGGTCTTCGGATTATTTCTAGCGTTAAAATCAATCGACAGTTTAATAAGTTTTGATGAACAAATATTTAGTCGAATTACACTAAACTGCATCATACATTCGCATCTGTCGCTTGTTCACATCCCACAGTTTATTCAGTATATTTTAATACTGTGTTATGTTCAAGAGAGTTTAGAGTCTTATAATTTAGGAATGTGTATTACTGAAGTACATACATATGTGATCAACGATGAAGGTACTAATCTCACCCTTTCATCCGTGCAGAGACAAATCAGAACAGCAGCAAATGACGTTTCGTTTGTCGTCTTCCCCAACCTTAACCCAATGGGTGGTGGTGTTCGCATACATTGCATAGCTCGCAATTTGTTCTTCTCTGATAACAGGAAACCTGTTTCCAGGTATTTGTCAATATCGCAACTTTCCTCATCGTTATGGTTGCATACTCCCGCTCGTTTCGCTGTGTATAGTATTAGTCTGCGTCGCATGAATTGAAAGGGAATAAAGCGTAAGGTTTTTGTACTCAACATTACAAGTTTATAAATAATAAATATTGTCAGGAAGCAGATCACTGAGTTATTCAACTAACTACTTTAATAGAGAAAATCAGCTCCGACTTTATTTAAATTTCTTATATTGTGTATCGATTTTGATTATATTTTACTATCGTTCTGTTGAATGTCGATGCTGTTTTAAAGAAAGTATAATCGTATATCGATTTGTCTTTATAAAACCACTACTCATTTAATACATTAAAATTATGCTATGTTCCCACTGCACGTAATTCACGTATTGCCCTGCTTCCACGACGCATTCGTGATACACATTGGTAGCATTACTTCTTGTTATTGTTTTTTGCTATTTATAAAATAAGTTTTTCTGGTTATTATTCAACGTTGATTCACTTGTTTCTGTGTTTTGGCCTTTGGAGATGATCCAGCATGCTTGACTGAGCTTTGTGTGTGTTAGTGCAGTCGGGTGTCGTCGTGTCACACATACTTGTTGTCGGCTTTTGAATGATGAAAATCAAAAATTTTAGATATTAGCGTCAAGCACCCGACACGCACACATATAAAGTTCTTGTCAACAATGCTTGATCGTGTCCAAAGGCCATTTGGCTTACTTCTTCGTTTTGCCTTGTCAACTAATTTCATTAAAATTTAGAAGACACAAAGACTTGTTTCTAAGATAAATGCACGGTGTACAGAAACTAAAGGTTGCGTCCTCCGAAAAACGCTACTTAATTTTTAACGATTTTAAAAACCGGCTGATGTTATGAATACTTATAATACAAAACAAACAAAAGGAAGAGGAATTACCTGTTTGTGAATATTCAGTGAATGGCTTGGGAATATTGTAATTTGAAGATATGCGACTTTAAAATGAACCAAACTAATGAAAACGAAGTGTCGCATGTTAAATTGTGAAACCAACAGGTATAAAAATACTTCAAAAAGCATTTGATGTTGCCGCTCGTCTAACTCATTTACCGGTAGACGCAGAAATCGTGTAGATTTAACAGTTTGGGTTCAGAGGGAAAGGAGCATTAGGTGAGTAGGTTTAATAGGGCATGTGAATATAAGTTTAGTGTCGTGTGGTGTCCCATGGCTGCCGTTTCTACGTTATTAGCTGATTATTTAAAATTTGCTGAGCACCGGTTAACGGTCTGACTTGGCAATCTATCATCCTATACTCAGATATTATATTGAAGTTTGGCATCGTTCGATCCCATTTCTTAAAAAACACAATCTATCAACCAAATCAATTCCCAGCACTGATCTATTTCGTCAGGTCATATTAGTAGCAATACTATTCTCAACCAAACATCTGCACAATCCCGCTCAGCTTGCTCAACAACGATGGCAGTTGAGCACGTCATGTTGCACCCAGAATGACCCAATACAAGATTACGCTTTCTGAATTTGCTGCGACGTAGAGTATACAAACAAAAGCAAGGGAAACTACTTGGTTGCGAAGAGGAAAAGTATGCAAAAGTAATAAAAATTACCAAACACAAGATATTATGCGCACACCTGCACATTTTCTTGCCACGGCATTATCTGCATGAAAGTGGAAAAAGCTACATTTAGAGGCTTTCATGGTTTTTTATGAGGAGCATTTTTCATGGCAGAAATACTCTCGGAGGCTTGCCATTGCCTGCCGATGGGCGACCGCTATTAGAAAAAACATTTTCTATCATTTTGGTGTTTCATGCACGGAGATTCGAACCTACGCACTCCCAAATAATATTCACGCACCAACCCAATGTTTGGTTTTGTATTATTATGGTGTATAACGCAGCCGGTTATCAAAATCACAAAAAAAAAATCTACGGTTTTCGAGAGGCGCCACCTTCGGTATTCAATTTGCCTTGGTGTTGCACTGCACAATTTCCAAGAGCGGGCATTAAATTCACAAAACATTAAATCTAAAAAGACAACATTTTAAAATTTAAGGGAATATCATCCATCCACGAATTTCGACATGACCACAACTAACAACATAATACTATAATGTTTGCCGATTAAATCTGGATCCCAGCTAACTTTCGATTTCGCTGAAATAACGCCCAAATAATAGTCCTTCTGCGAAAAATTCGTGACGTACAATACCGTTGATCGCTTTCTTTTTGAGTGAAATCGACGTGGTTTTTTGGTCCTGGTTCATTTGGGACCCTCCATTCATTTGCCTTATGTCTGTGTTGTGCGTCGTACTCATATATCGACATCTCGTTCCCGATATTGATGCGTTTGATGAATGTTGGGTCAGATTCAGCCTTGGAAATGATGCCTTGGGTGATATCAACGCGGCCCCTTTTTTGCATGCAATTCAAGGCCTGTGGGGCCGACTTTGCAGCAACACGGCGCAAATACAAATCATTAACATTATCCTGAACGGATCCATAAACAATGTTCAAGTTCTCTGCTAGGTCTCTGATAGTTAATTTGCGGTTATTGATTAACTTTTCTTTCACTTCACTGATGTTTTCATCAGTTTTCGATGTCGACGACCTGTCATTACGTTCGTTATCCTCGTTGGACTCATGATCTCGTCTGAAGCATTCATGTAAGCGTTCGTAAACGGCTGTTTTCTTTAGAGTATCTTTACCGAAAAAATTTCTCAACATTTCTAAGGTTTTCGCACCATTGAATCCATTTTTAACCCCAAAATCCATTTTTAAAAATGTAAGAAACCGAAACACGTGCAGAGGTAGATTTACTCAAAACGGCGTAACTTTTACAAATGTCAAGCAGTGGCGATACAATTTTGGTAGGAAATGCCACAAATGTGGCAATCTAACAAAAACAAATTGAACTTAAATCAATTAACTTAGAGCGTCTCATGTGATTGTTACGGGAATTTTTTATCACGGTCGTAAGTTTCAAAAAGGATCTGAAGCTTTGGGTTTGCTTCATAGATGACTATGATTTGCTTGCTATATTAAATGTATGCATATGTTAAATGGTTAATAAAAATTTTACTTAGCTTAATTTATTACATCTATTAGTTTAAATGTAAATATAATTATTTTTAGCTTCAATATAATTTTGCACTCGCGGCACTCGTTGCTCGCCAGTGGCTTTATTTAAATAAATAAATAAAAAAAAAATAAAAAAAAAATATTGATTTCTTATCTGAATATGAATATGAGCCATAAATATTATTTGTACAAATACTTAGGCTCCTGCGCCACCTGCAAGTATATTTTTTATTTTTATATAAAGGATATGCATTTTGAGTAGGAGTTAAACCGGGCAATAATCAAGTTTAAATAAGATTATACTATAAATTATCTCTACCACACCTGCAACACCGGAGTGCATACCGGGGAGAAAAATAAATATTAATTTTTTTATATTAGGTATAGTTTTGTATTAATATTACGGACAGTTATAAAAAGAAAGAGCTTATCCAATTACTTTATTTTTATGGTATTTATTATATTTATTATATACATATGTACATATATACAATAAATATACGTACTTACATGCCTATATAATTGGTGCTCATATCTTTTATAGGATGTTTGGCCGAGCGCCTCCTCCAATTTGTTGTGTGTGTATTGTTGTTGTTCCACAATTAGAGGAACTCGGAGCTTTATACAACCCCGAATGGCAGATGGTGTTTTTATGAGTAAAATATGTAGTTCTTTCGTGGTAAAATATATCAATGGGTTTGTCATTGCCTGCCGGTGGGCGATCGCTATTGGAAAAAACCTTTCTATCAATTGGTATTTCCTATAATGGGTTTCAAATCCGGAACCTTGCTAATTGTATCCACAGTGAGACGGAAACGGGAACACTGCCTCAAAAATGTGTATCTTTTTTATCTTAAGTGATAATAACTTGAAAATTTGTTACTATTATGGACTTTTTAATGAATTAAATTTAACTGAAATTGGTATTAAACTTTATTAAAAAAAGGTTCGGAAATTGAAAAGCCGAAAATGATAAATAGAAAAAAAAAATTTGAAATAATAAGTATTTATAAAGATAATCATTGATTTTTTTATTAATCTGAGCAGAATATATTATTTATTGTAATTTTGGCTTCCAGGCAAATCCCAGAGCATTTTGACAACATTAAGTAATTCCTTTTCTAAAGTGACGTTTGGTGCTCTTAGGCTTGAAATATATAGATCTGATGTGAACAATAATGAAAGTAGAACATCCTCATTAGTTGCTAAACGATTACTCTGCGTGGAATAATATAATCGATATCGTCTATAATCTTTGTTTCGAGTTCCTGTGTATCCTCAGACAATTGGTGTATATGCAAAATTGCGAAATGTCTTATAACATTTTCACCATCAATAAGGATTTTATAGAGCGAGGATGGCATGTAATACGAATTATGTTTATTTACAAATAATTGAGCAGAGTCCATTGCGCATTGACGGGTAGCATTATTGCGAATTCAATTGACATAGTTTGTAATATTATATTTATATAGCCGCTTTATCAACTTTCGATACCAGTAATATTGGCTAAATATTGATAGTTAAAAAAAAATCTTCGCGCAGTATTACCATCATTGCCGTTGCCAGTTCCTTGTCTATTTCGAAACTTATCTACTTAGCACATTTTTTTCTTCTCTTCTTTGCTTATTTTATTTTCGGGAGTTTTGCTGACCATTTCTTGAACGCGAAATTCTATGAAATGTGCAAAATGGTTTCCATAAATTTAATCCAGACATGGAGTGTGGAAGGGCCATATTGGAATACTTCTTCGTTTTTCGGGGTTAGGTCAAGCTTTGTTCAGATCATTCATCGCTATAGTATATCTATCTAGCTTCTCATATATATGTATAATACACACAGGATTTGATGATATATCAGTTATTTCTCGTAGCAGACCTGTCTGATCACGATGCGGTTAGTACCGTTACGATTTTACTTTTTGCCATTACTTCAAGGCTTGTACTTTCTAAAAGTATATAAGAAACACAACTCCGATTGAACAATTTATAGGAAAGTTATTTAATATGCCTGAACAAGTAATTCAATCGAATCAATATTCTATCTTCCTGCCTTTCAGTGACTTATTTGACTAGTAACTATTGAATTACATCAAAGCAATTCGGAAAAACCTATTTTCAGAAAAATCATTTTTGAGACGTCGTTATAGGAAGGATTACCACAGCGCGGCGGCCGCATACTTACCTTTGATAGCTTTTTGTTTTTGAATTTATTTGCATTCTAATTGGAATTTATATATTTATAATAGAAGTTCAAACATATTTTTTATCGTGTAAGTGGTTCATGCGCTGTCATCATGAAAATACAAAAACACACTTTTTTCAATATCAAAACGTCTTTAGCCGACTGCTTGAGGATACTTTATTTACCAATCATACTTGTTTACAGCAAATACTACAACACATCTCATTTTATAATAAAAACAGTTTATCTTTTTTTGATCACAGTTGTATAGCTGGTTTGTATTGCACTTCGTTCCTTACAATGCACAAGTGTTGATGATTCACTAACTGGAGAGCTCCTCAGGTTCGGCCGAAAATACAATTTTAGGATTCTGTACAAGATCTAAATACAGTAGACGCTCGGTTACATAGACACTCACTTGTATATCCGAAAGAGCCAACAAAAACATACATACTGACAAATTTTGAACTGCCGGTTCTAAAGAGTGAACTCGACCTCTCTTTAATGTGTGCATTATCATCTGATTATTTGAAGTATTTGATTTAAAAGAATATTTTCCCCTTTGTAATTAATACAAAGGACTTTTTCGCATAAGACTAATGTATCAAATGTAAAGCAAAAAAAGAAGAAATTCTTATTTCCTTATAAGAAGATGAAAGTGTCACGAAATTATCAGAAAAAAAAAGTAACAGTCTAACGGTTAGACGGGATAGAAGTGAAACCTTCCGTAAGACAAACTGCGAGAATAAGACGAAAGCAGCATTAGGAGCGGGATAATTATAGGTTCATTATAATATTGCTCTAAAGTTCATATTTTATTTTCTTCATCCTCAATGTTTTCAATTTCAACAAATGATACGAGTGGCTTATGATAGATAAAATATGATACAAATGCTTTGGTTTCGATGTTGTCAAAAAAAATACCCAAACGGACCGAAGAAACAGACTTACAAATTTCTTCCATTTTCGTCTACTTGTATTCATATAAAAATTTATGGCTCTTCGCACCAAAGCTAAATGTATTAGCATATTTTTTCTTTTATTTATTCAAAGCCGAAATCCCGGCGGTACTGCAATACCGGGTCAAACCGTGGCAGAGGCGGAGCAAGCCCCTTAAACACTACGCCCATTTCCAAAAATTAGTTTAACATTTGTTGTCCTCCGATGGAGGATCTGTCAGATGTTAAGCTGATAGGAACAGATACCACACTACCTACTTCAATAGATTTTCTAATAAACCTTTTGAGAATTTACACGCTCACAAAAATTAATGTACGAAATATTTATACCGATTCACTTAAACTGACTTTCAGTATCTAAACCAAAAAACTGTTTTCAATATATAATCAGAAATGTCCTACAATGCAAATTTCAAAAAAAAAATTCCATTTTCGTCTACATGTATTCATATAAAAATTTATGGCTCTTCGCACCAAAGCTAAATGTATTAGTATATTTTTTCTTTTATTTATTCAAAGCCGAAATTCCGGCGGTACTGCAATACCGGGTCAACCCGTGGCAGAGGCGGAGCAAGCCCCTAAAACACTCCGCCCATTTCCAAAAATCAGTATAACATTTGTTGTCCTCCGATGGAGGATTTATCAGATGTTAAGCTGATAACCACACTACCTAGTCAATACATTTTAAATAATAAACCTAATAAAACTTGTGAGAATTACACGCTCACAAAAATTATTTATATCAACATATAATATAACGCTTCGTAACTAAATAACTTTTAGGCCAGCTACGACAACATGGCGCGGTAGCCGAGCGACTAGCAATGTGAGCTTCCGACCCGAAATCCTTGGTTCGAATCACAAGAAAAAGAAAAAATAAAAATTATTTTTATTTAGTTCGTCGCTACTTTTATATCAACATATAATATAACGCTTCGTAGCCAAGTAGGTCGTTTTTTCGTTTCACTTTTCCTCAAATCACTCCCAACGATTCTAAAGAAGTTTTCACTTCAAAAGTAAGACCCATGCAGCTTTTGCAATTAAATTATTTAATTATATTTCTTAGTTGTGCTCCGAGGAGGACTATTCAGTTATGGTGGTTGTCAACAAGAACAAAAAAACAAAACAAGAACTAAAAAATAAAAACTGCGAGGTACAAAAAAAAAAACAATAAAAAACTTCACTCATTCAGTTTAAGTTAAAATATTTGTTTTTCTTGATTGGCGCGCTAGCCACTTAAGCGGTTTTCGCCGAGTTTAAGAGATAAGAGCTTCACTCTGTTATTTCACATACAATTACTTCACTCTGCAGCTATATAGGTATTGTTTTTCATAATATTGTTTTTTAGTATTTTTATATTTAATCTCTATTTGCGAAATAAGTTACAATATTTTTTAAAATTAATTTATCAATTTAAAAACTAGTAATTTATTGTTAAAATGTCACATATGTATGTGAT
Source organism: Anastrepha fraterculus (assembly GCA_037575425.1). Taxonomy (NCBI): domain Eukaryota; kingdom Metazoa; phylum Arthropoda; class Insecta; order Diptera; family Tephritidae; genus Anastrepha; species Anastrepha fraterculus. The sequence continues at coordinate 49,254 of JAYXIM010046691.1, forward strand.
AAAATATTTTTCTCCAACCTAAGATGTATAAGTGAAACTGCATATAAATTCAGCCTCTAATATATCAACAATGCACTCGAGTGAACGAAGCCTGTTTGAAATAGGTCCCATACACGAGCGGCTACTGTATGTCTTATAAACATACTTTCGTGCACTAATACTATGTAAACTTATTATATTATATTAATATATTTAATTAGGTACTTGCCACGAGCTTCAGACACTACTTTCTTCGCTATTAGTTATATGAAGTATTAGACTAGGGCATTTGCTAGAGGGACTCGAAACAGATAGTGAATCAAGTTGGTTTGAGTAATTTTGTATTTGTAAAATTGGTGAAGATTTTGTTGCAGCGGCTGCTATTGTAGTCGTTGTTGCTGTATTGGTGCACATCAGTGGTTGCGCTATCCGCATATTGCAATTACTCCCCGCTGGATAGACGCATCCCTTACGTTTGTTCGATTTCTCCCCCAATTGGGCAATCAAAGAAAAGTCATCATTGCGAGTAAATATAAATTCTTCGGATGAAAGCCTCTTGCGTATTCGACCACCAATAACATCTTGCTTTATTTGTGTCGAGGGTGCTAAATCGCATGAGGGACATTTAGGAGTTTCATGCATTTCGGAGGCATTACCAGATTGTGACCCGTTATGGTGCACTGGATGAGAATCAGTTTCGTATACAGGAAAATGTGATTCGAGAACACCTGGTCGTATGCTGAATGTGTCCTCGGCGACACTTTGGTACTCGGAGTTACTATTAAAGGCGGTTTTGTTATGGCTCATCATTCTTCCCGGCGTTGAGAACTGTTCGAGGGAGGAGTTGGCACTATAAAAAGTCGTGTCAGCTGATCCGCTGTTTCCATCTTTGTTTAAAACCGTCATTAAACATTGGCTGTGTTCCAAGCGCTGGCAGCAATCGACTTTAACTTCAGTTCCTACATCCAAGTGGCATGGACAATTGGGGCACTGACTCGAACAATCTTCATTTAGAATTTCACTATCACTAAAAGTTAACTTCTTAATGGGATATTGACTTTGTCTTTGTTCCGTTGTATCACCATCTAATGGATCCGCGGATTTTGAACTCTGTTTCGGTTGAAGCGTATTGGTGCCTGTTGATTCACGTACTGTGGTGGGATTACGTTTTGACTGAAGTCGACTAAGACTCTGCGCTGATTCGTAACTATCGTCGCTCGAGTCGAAGCTGGACTGCTGATTGTTATTATTGTTATTATTATAAACGTTGTCAAATATGGGCGGAAATGTAACAAACACTCGGCCCATACGTTTATATTGATCTAAATTTCGGCTATCCTCTGCGCAGGTCGACAGGTTCTCACTGAACTTTGGTGCCCGTCGCATAATTTTTGGGGTATGCAGTTGCGATTCGAATATGTCTTCGAGCATGACACGTCCGTTTGCACTCTCACCGCTCAAATTTAAATTATGCAAATAACGTTCTATGCTGTTAGCTAAACTGATGGGAGCACTTGTGCGCGACGAGATACTAGAGATCTCAGACAACGTTTCAGGACTAGCTAACGGCGCTAAACCGAGCCAGTCATCATGCAATAAATCTACTGGTCGTGAGACGTCCGAAGCCCTACGCAATGCTGTTATGGGCATATTACGCTTCCGCTTCTCAACGCGTGCCGAATATTGACGATGTAAAATACCTTTAGGTGCATTATAAAGAGATGGCGACTGTACTAGTATACTAGAATTGCAATCAATGTCGAAAGCAACAGCCTTTAAGCGTTGAATGGGTAATTGATCAGGATCATTTATGATCACCGTGGCAGTTTCGCTCGGTACAGAAGGACTTCGGCGCGTTACCGTTGTTATGCTCTCATCTACTGATATGTCGTATTGAGCTGAACTTAGCTGGCTTCGGCCCAATATGCTGCCAGCAATAGATGACGTCTTACTCGAATTTTGTCCAGCAAAATATTGCGTGCCTATAGTTTGCATATCCAATGGACCTTGTAAATTGGCAAAAGAGGTTTCATGACAGATTTTCTGTTGTGTTGTAGGTGTTAAATTGATAGAGCTGCTTATGTTGGGAAAAGAGCTATGCGACAGTCGTTTAAAGTTGGTTTCAAGTTTTAAAATGCTTATCGGGTCGATAGAGCCCAGAGGCGATACACGTTCGACATCGAAGTCATAATGATTACAATCGTTGGATATGGTGGAGAAGGCATTCGAGGTTTGACGTTGCGGTTTACGCGGTCCACTCGTGGTTACAACCTATGACAGAAAACGAAGTATTGCTTGAAGAAGTTTTTTGTTTTTTGCCACAACAAAAAAGCCAACGAAAACGCCAAACAAAGCAAATAAAAGAAATATCGCAATTAAATCTTATGTAAAATATAAGCAATTAGTTGAAGGAGCGGGCGTGCACACAATCACTGTGAAGTCGCAGTAAATATGTACATGCGTATGTACAAAAGACTAAGTGTGAATGAAGAGGGAAGATATATTATCTTATTTAGCTGATTTGTTGGGTGTAATATGGAAAATAATTTGGTATACCACAATAGGCAAACATCGCACTTTCCTTATACTAATTGGTAGTTCAGGAGGGTTTAAAAGCGTTAGAAAAGTCAATGGAGAGGAAAACGTATACTAATTGAGTACATAGATTGAAGCGTAAGAGCGAAAAGCTTGTTTTCTTATTCGGATAAGTAGATGCGAAAATGAATAGAAACAAGTGATTGGTATATTCGAGGGATAGTATCATAAAGATAAAATTTTACATACATACATAGGTAAAAGAAAACAATATGTTTTTTTTTTTTTTTTAAGATAAATAACCAGATTATATTTTTTGTTATAATACCTTGTATCGCAATTAAGAGATGCAGAGATGTGAGAGGATATTGCCGAATCGACATTACAAGTACGATCTGGTTTGCATGCCTTTACGGATCGATTTTTATTACGCACGACCTGCCGAGTAATTGTGTGCAGTTAATGTTGATCTGCTAAAGGATTGCTTATATATATATATGTATGTATATAATTACACTCAAGTACACGTGCATACATAAATCAAATAAGTTCCAAATATGAAGATATTTAGAATCGCAATCTAGCAAACTGCGTTTGGAGTTGTGTATAAATACATGTATGTATGTATGTATATGTGTATGAGAGGTGGTTTACAGCTGCAGTTGAAACGGCCATAAATATGTATATGTAACTGTGCATATGTATTAATAAGCAGAACGGCTTTAAGGATTAATTCGGATGCATGCCTTCAGTTCAATATTTTTTTGAGAAGGGGGGAAGAAATCGACAAATATCAAATATGTATAACGGCTTTATTAATATATGTTCTTTCTAAACAATGAAACGTTTTACAAAATATAATAAATAGGCAAATAATACATAAAAAATAAGTTAAAACATTTGAATTGAATGAAAAACGAATACTTTAGTTTCTACTTTTGATTAAAGCTTCAAAACGTAAAAATATATTAATTGTGGGCAAATCGCACCCTTCTGTGATATTCGTATCTTATTATAATTGAATAACAATAAGCTCTGGCTCAAATGGCTTAAATGTAGGTATATGTGAAAAAAAGAGAGCAAAGTAAACAATAATACTAAGGCGAAAAAAGGCAAGCTTTGATTTGACTTAAAGGAATAATTAAAAATTTCATATACATTTTAGAAAAATTAAATTAAATCCTAAAATCAGAATTCGCTTTAATATCTAGGACTCAGTACTACACAGCGAAGTGTTGCTACCGTCAGTAGCGCCGGCAATTACCTTTTTTAGCGCCGCCAATACTTTGTCGGGCATATGGTCCTGCAGCATTACCGGTGATATGAGAACTTCATCGAAATCGTAAGTGTCAGCCCAGATGGCCTGATAGACCGGCTCATGACTCTTTAGAACACTTCTGGAATCATAAAAAATACACTCACATGTTTAATTGCAATATACATGTACACACACATATGTATATCTATTTCTATATAGTATGTACATAAATAGTTGTACATTTTAGGAAGTTTCTTTACTATTTACGCTTACATGCATGCTTAGACTTCTAGATTTAGAGACTAACAAGTGTGGCAAAAAAAATTTATTTAAGAAATTCGGAAATACATTTTCATTGTAAGGGGATCATACTCTTCTTCTTCTGCCATAATGCACATATACTTATACACAATACTCGTATGTATTTCATGCTTGGAGATCATGCAACTCTACAAATCATCGTTTTCGATAATGGACGAAAAATAGTCATTAAAAGTGGGTAATATCGTCAAAAACTATTATAATTTATATATATACCTATGAATGTATACTATGTATATGCAACTTTATTTTTATATACGAACAGGGCTCTTCAAATCAGTATAATACAGAGATCATGCCATAAGTTATAGCCATGCACTTGTACAATAAATGGGTACAGATGGAAGCACTACAGGCTAGTTTTCGATGGTGAATTTTGCCTACCTCCAACCGCTGTCGTACTTTTGCCTGAAATGTTAATAAACTATTATATTGAAACCCGTTTCATATGCAAATTAATTATTTACTTAAAAAACGAAAAATGTATCAAAATACATATATTTTGTCAAAGTCGTTGTTGTTGTTGTAGTAGTAATACAAAGTCGTCGGCTACCATTGTTTTCGAATTTCACAAAATTTGACGAATTCGTAACTTTTTCGAATATGACGAAATTTAGCATTACTAAGATCCGAAGAGTAGCCTTTTCATAGCCTGCTCAGGGGGCGAACATTAGAAAGGATATTTTCTATTATTTGATCATTAATATTTCACAGTGGGTTTATGGATTCCGGAAACAACCGAATAATACACACATACAATTTACTCCCTCACGACGACCAGAACTCCCTAATACTAGGCTGTTCAATAAGTTTTGTGGTTCGATAAGAGAGTGTTATGTTGGTAAACTCTTCATACCAACGTTTGTGAAGTTTCATTTCAATCCGTCAATTCATTCTTTGATTACAAGACATTTAGTACCGACGTGTCACAGTATTTTCTACAATAGAAAAAATCAAACTGCGTTCAAAAACAGCAACAACACCAGAAATCGTAGAAAAATACAGGATGTCGTATTGGAAAATCGTCGAGTGATTGAAAGAGTTTTAGTAGAACCCTGGGCATCTCATTAGGCAGTCTAAACAATATTTTGACTGAAGTATTGCATTTCAGAAAGCTGTGTGCACAATGGGTGCCGCATTCGCAAAAATGGAACAAAAACACATTCTAATACGACTTTCTCAGCAACATTTGAAGCGTTTTCGAAAGGATAAAATAGATTTTGTGCATCGATTCAACACTATAGTCGAGACTTGGATCTACCAGCATGAGCCTAAATCAAAGTAAGAGGCTAAAGAGTAGTGTGAACCTGGTTCTTCGGCACCAAAACGAGTTCGTCTTCAGAAATCGCCCAAGAAGGTGTTAACATCAGTTTTTTGGAATGCAAAAGGAATTTCGTTTGTGGATTACTTGCAAACTGGTAAAACAATAAACCTTTTGGACCAGCTGAAGCAGAAAAAATATGGGATGGAGTTCATGAATTGGAATCTCGTTGGATGTGCAGGGAGACTATAATGAATAATAAAGTGTATTTCAAAATTGTGCTTTCTTATCTAACCGCAAAACTTATTGAACAACGTATCTCTCGGTAATCTACAGTAAGTTCTGACCTAACAATGGACGATATGCGCAATTGATTATTGATGTTATTGTTCGTTAGTTAGTGTACTTGGGGTTTCATTATTATTTTAATTATTATTTTTTTTTGTTGCGATAAATCAAATCTTTTCTACGTAATAAGCATTCTTTAGTCACAACAGAAGGGGAGCTTCTGAGCCTTTAAAATCGTTATCTGGGGTCCCACAAAGGAGTATATTGGGGCCTTTATTTTTATTCTGTTCGTCAGCAATATAAGTAATTTCTTTTACGAGGCTAATTTTTTAGTTATATACTGAAGGCTTTAGAATTCAGTGCAGCATCAGACTGAACTAGATTACCTACATTTTTGGTGAATTAAAACTTGCCTTGCTTTAAATGTTAAAAAATGTTTTACAAATAAATAATTGGCACGTAGACTTCTGTTAGGTATTTGGCCCAGCTCTTCCTCCTATTTGTGGGGTGCGTCTTGGTGTTGTTCCACAAATGGAGGGACCTACAGTTTTAAGCCGACTCCGAACGACAGATATTTTTTTATGAGGAGCTTTTTCATGGCAGAAATACACTCGGATGTTTGCCATTGCTTGCCGAGAGGCGACCGCTATGGTTTTGCGTCATGCACGGAGATTCTAATCTACGCACTACCGAATAAATTGTAATCACGCACCAAGCTATTCGGCTACGACGACTGCAAAACTAATTACTCCTTTAAAAAACCCTATTACACACGCCTCGAGTATAAACGAACTTAGCATGATCTCGAACAATGTACCATTTGATTTTGCTTTTCAAAGGATGTTTTTAAAAATTCACGGGACTCCATTTTCTAGCTCTTATAAAAATTTGGTAATAATTCTGTAAGAAGCTTTGTGTGTTCAATAGACTGAATAAATAAAACAAGTTGTTTTGGAGTATTGCTACAGTGGCAGTCAATGAGACCGCGGAACACTTCATGTACGCCTGTCTCGTCTTCGTTAGGATTAAATATGAAGCTTTTGGGCAAAATGTGTTGAGAGAAAAACATCTGTAACGCCCAAGATATCTCTTTAACACGCAATGATCACAAATCGTGTGGGCATAACACAGATGAAAATAAATCCAAAATTAATGAAACAGACTGAGTGCAGTCTGAGTTCCGACCAGAGAGAAAATGAATGCTAACGTTATTCCCAAAGCTCATGGCTTAAACTTAAAATTTTTAAAACTCTTCCAAAACTCAAACGCGCCGGCAATAAAGCTCAAATACATACACACATGACATATTGAAAAAATGTACAATAAATAAAAGAAAAGCTTACTCTTCTGGTTTCGGATGATGTCGCACTATGTGAATTATGCGCCCGGGCGGGTATAGTGGCTTAAAAGTAAATGAAGAAGAAAATATTTCATTTACTATTTGTACTTCACATATGCATGAGTTTTATTCGTGCTCACCTGGTGTAATGTCAAAGCAATAGAGCTGTCTGTTGGATGCGCACTTGTTGCACGTGCTGAGTCTCTTTGCTAGTAAGTCATAAAAATAATAAAATAAATAGTGCTAAAATATTATTAAAAATTATCTCTCCTACTTCTTGGTATTGATTTATATGGGTGTCTTTGCCGGACATCTCAACAACAGATGTGGGTTCGGGTCCACAGCCACAGCATATAACAGAGCAGGATATTGTTTTCCACTAAAAACATAAATATGCAGAGTTGTAAGTGTGTCACCAGGAGTTTGTTTAACTATTACTTACTTTGGGATCAACACTTCGTTGGATAGCGTTAATTAAGTCAGCACGCAAAGCTTCCATCTGGTGTAAGCCGATGCGAGGTACTACATCCTTCCCCAACACAACGGATGTGATAAACGATTTTGTATACTCCACCGCGGGCATGCTTTAAAACAAAAAATATACTCATTGCATTGTTATGAATGTTTTAAAGCAGTCGCTTACCTGAGCAACCCACCTGGTGGTGAGTAACTAAAACACTGTAACGACGGATAATCTGCTTTCATGAGTATGGCTAATATAGCCGCAGTTCCGGCACCAAGTGAATGGCCCACTAACACTAATCCAAATGTGTGAGTTCCCTTATCACGATTACGACTTAACGCACGCTCGATCAGTCCTTCTTCCTCTAATTTATTCTTAATATAAATAGCTGCCTGCACCATGCCTTTGTGGCCCAGCCAGTCATCTCTCGGTGGTGAGAGTGGCAGCACTTCCCCGTCTGCGTTCAAATCGGTGAGTATATCCTTCATACTGAGTGTCCCACGTATGCTCACTACAATTTTTTTTTGAGTATAATCTACAGCCACGAAAAACGGCGTCTCACCCACATCAACATGGTAGGTGGCGTAGATAATTTCTATATCACCAGCTTGCAAAGTTTTCTTTAGGGCGGCATAATTACAAAAACAACAGTTGTCCTGTATAATAGGGGGCGTATCAGTTTGGGGACGGCAACAACAAGTAAAGCATCTAAATTCCAAACAAAAAAGATACATATGAATGTTTGTAGAGACAAAAGTAATTATTTACTCACTTTAACTCAGGTAGCAAATTATACATTTTTGAACGGTTTATTATGAAGTACATTGGCCAGCCGTAGGCACCCTGAGCGAAATGCATGTAGTGTATGATAGTTTGGAAGAAATCGTAGTTTTTTGCATCGTTTAAAGCTAGGAACTGAGTGCGGTCAGTAATTGGCACACCACTCAAGAACTCGTACGTGCCATTTTTCCGCTAAATACCAAAAAGAAAAAATTACAAGAGATTTTGAATGCAATAGCAATACATAAGCACTTATCGATAAATAACTGTGCATACCCATGAAATTAAATTTCACAGGACAGCTAAGCCCAAATTCCGAAAGACGGTACATTGAAGTTTCTACAGTACCATCTCGGCAATCCGAACACACGCTGGTCTGAACTCCGTACAAATTTACTTAGAGGTATAATTCAGGCTCTGATATTTCTGATACTGACTGAAATATAATTAGCCCTTTCGTCGAATGCCTGGGAGCCCCATTGTTTGAAGGTCTGGAGGACGTCTCAAAAGCGGATCTCCCAGCGCTGCTTAGATTCGCCAAAAGCGCTGTCATCCTACATGATGCCTACTTTCGGTATTCATAAATGTCGGTCTCCATCTGGTATCGTCCCTAGCGTGGCTTGTTGCCAACCAAGCTAACCTAACCTTACCTTTCGTCGAATTTTGTCGATTGCAATATAATTAGCCCTTTCGTCCTGGGGGAATTTTGCAATACGAACAAAAATCATTTTCGAAGAGTGAAAAGATAATTTTAAGTTATATATGCCCAAAATATATTGATAACAATAAGAAACTTTTTTTCAATTCTTTCGTCGGAAGTATTATGTATTTCTTGAAAATAGTTAAGCTTATTTTAAGCTTTCGCTAAACTATTGCCCATTTTGTTGTTTCCTCTGTTCACACCTTCCGTTTCGGTGCTTGGGATCATTGTCTTCTTTTAAAATCCAGGGTTGGCTAGTTCTTCCAAACATCTTCGGAGTTAACGGTAATAATACTTTTTTGGACCTTTGCTTCCAATCGTTTTTCATACGCGGAACTCATTTTGTAAAAACAACGTACCCTTTCTAAAAGTAACTTAAAAAAAAAAACAAGTTCTACAACGCGAAAAGGATACTCCTAAGTATCATATTTAGCAACATTTAAACGAGTATTAGGCATGCATATCCGGCATGGGAAAATACCACTCATGACACTAATCACCTCTTCACATGCTCCCTTAAACCTACTCATCTTCCTGGTCTTACTGCTAGTTGAGTTCGACGATGGCAAATCGATGTTTAACTTATTATGTTTCTTCTAGCAGTTTTACAAGTAGAAGAAAAGAAAGTTGGCTTATCTGATTATAATTGGAAATTGAGACATGAACATTTTTTGTTTCAATAAGAAATGCGGTTTTACTTTGGAGTTGAACACTAATAAAGAAAACAAATAAATGACGATTTTCATAACTTCAATCAGTTTGTTTAAATTTGTATTACATCCCATGTATTGCTACATAAGCTTCAGTTTCCTTAGAGTTTCCTTCTTAAAGGAACTTTTGTTCTTATATTTAACATTTACGAATATATTAAACATGAGATGGCTAGCATTGGTTGATTGTTCATATTTGTGTTCCCCTCAGAGGATGTTTTTGAAACTATGGTGCAACATCAAACCAGATCCTTCTTAAACACACAATGATGCAAACCAACATTTATTACATATATGGCTTTATAAAATAAAATAAATGTAATACTGAGACCGTTAAATGAGACTTTATTTACTTAAATTTTTTCGGGTGAGACGGCTTGCGCATTACATACCGGCAGTGACTCATAGGTTCAAACCCCACTCCGGAAATGAAATAATAAGGCTCCATTTTTTGGAAACCAATAAAACAGAAACCACACATTGGAGGAGAAACTCTGCCTAATCCCCTGTCAAATGTGTATATGCCACGTATTAGGCTACAATTAATTGTATATCATAGCGAGAATGCATTCAAAGATAAGACACGCACAATACTTGGCTAAAGTTACCACCCACAATTTAAAATCTGATTAGTAGAAAAACAAAATGCTAAAAAATAAACAATTGAGACCCAGCCAGCTCTACCTTCATTTTTCCTTTGAATGGGCGCAATAAATGCATTACAATAAAATTACCTGACGAACAACGGCTTCGCGTTCTATTCTTTGGAACTTTCGCAATAACACTAAGCCCGCAACAACATCTGAAGGCACCACGTCCAGTTCCCGAAAGAAATCACTAAGCAGGCGGGCTATATCGGTAAAGGAGTTCCGATTGCGATCTGTTCCACCCATGCAACAGAACAGTAGACGACACCGGTGGTCCCAACTGTCCTGATACGCACGCATCACTTTTCTACAATAATTTAGAAAAAAATGTACATACATATATGTGAGTAGATGTGTATGCACTATATGTTTAATAAGTAAATAAGAACTATTAAAAAATAAGAACTTTCATAGGAAATATATAAGTGCATACAGGGTGGGCCATCCAACGTTTGAAACTTTAACCACTGCTCATTTTTAATGCGTCAACCTAAATTCATTGATACAGGGTTTGATTGAAAAGTAATGAGCCTCTTTTTTAAGCAGTTTTATTAAACCTTTTGGCTTATACAACTAATATTCTTCGAAATAGCACCCTTGAGCGTCAATACACCGCTGGTAGCGGTCCTTCCACTGCAGGAAACATTTTTTAAACTCATCCGCCAGAATCGCGTTCAATTCGGCTGTCACAGTTTTTTGGATCGCCTCGATAGAGTCGAAACGCCTCCTCTTCAGGTTTTTTTTCAGGCGCGGGAACAAGAAGAAGTCCGGAGGGGACAGGTCTGGGCTGTAGGGAGGGTGGGGAAGCACCGGAACCCCCATCTTGGCCAATGCAGAGGTGCAGAGGAAGGCGATGTGCGCCGACGTCTTGTCGTCATGAAGGGTCCAATTGTTGACGAGGTCGGGCCGAACCCGGGTGACGCGGTTTTTCAGCCGAAGGAGCATTTTTTTGTAAAATGCCGCGTTTACAGTGCTTCCTGGAGGTACAAACTCCTTGTGGACGATGCCTCGAGAGTCGAAAACGATGGCCTTGGATTTCGACATGCGCGCCTTCTTGGGTCGTGGCGACTGGCTCGTGTACCACTCCGTACTCTCTCTCATGCCCTCAGGATCTGGACAGGCACTGGACAGAGATTGGTCCCCGTAAGCCTCCTTGAGTAGCCCAGTGGTTTCGGTACTCGTTTTGTTTAGCTTTACTCAAAATTTGATCGAGTAACGTTGCTCCAACAATCGCTGCATTTTCGCCACTGCAAAATCCTAACACATTTTTAAAACAGCTTTTACGCGCGGAGCGATGTTGACTGCACCGCTGTTGCCAGCGAACTGGGACCGGTTTTTAGTGGAAGGGGAAGGTCCAACGATCATTTTCCCCCACCAGCCGATTCGGTTGATCGCTTGGCAGACGCTCCGCGCGGGAAGGCTCATTACTTATAAATCAAACCCTGTATTAAGTTAAGTTAAGTTAACATCTGTGGCTTTGAAAATTAGTCCATTTACGCTTGAAGAACGTTAAGAAATATTAAAAAAAATACTTCTGAAATGGTGATTCACCTTCGGAAACTGCAAGAAAATCATTTCTATCGAAAAAACAGCTTTTCCGACTAAGCTCATTTCCAGCACTGCAATTTCACTCCCTTGTATTGTTATTTGTGAGAAGTCATTAAAGATAAATTATTCGCGATTAATTCAGCAACATTTGGCGTTCTCAAATAAAAATGAAATTAGTGCAGCTATTGACCAAACGTAGTTCTATTCTCGAAAATGTGCTGAAAATTGGGTTCATCGCAACGGCTCTTGTAGAAGCAGTCATGGAATCATTTCAATGAAATACTACTCCATAATTGATCGGCAACCCTTGTAGCCGAATGGCTTGAGGGTCGAAAACCTGGGCACGAAACACGAATTGAGAGAAAGTTTTTTCTAATCGCTCCTCGACAAAGAATGGCAAATCTCAGTGTGTTTTTCTGCCAAGAAAGAGCTTCTCATTCAACAAACCATTTGCCGCTCGGAGTCGGCTTAAAGCTGTAGGTCCCTTCATTTGTGAAAAGCATCGAGACGCGCACCCCAAATACGAGGAAGTACCCAAAAAGGGTGTATGCGTCAATTATGTATGTATATATATATAATTAACCTTAAGGATTGTACAAGGGCGGGTCAATAAGTCCGTGACTTTTTGTATTTCTGACCTCTTTACTGAAAAAGAAATACTGCTCAGACTACCCAGTAATTCACAGTCGACCACAAACGCAATCGTGTAACAACTTCACAGGAAGGTTTGGCGTTGCTTAGTCGCAAATTTTGACAGGAGTCAACTGACAGATGCCTGTTGACAGGAGCAGTATTTCTTTTTCAGTAAAGAGGTCAGAAATACAAAAAGTCACGGACTTATTGACCCGCCCTTGTACAATCCTTAAGGTTAATTATATATATATACATACATAATTGACGCATACACCCTTTTTGGGTGTTGAAAACAAAATTCACATTGAAAACTAAAAAAAAACATTGGTTTCTTACTAAAAGCTATTTCAAATTTCAAACGTTAGGTGGCGTACACTGTACTATATGTAGATAAAAACTGACCGTTGGCGCCAATTACGATTCATGCTGTTGCTGCGCTTGTAATTGAAGCGAGACTCAGTCTCTCTCATTGACCTTTGATACTTTTTCATTTTGACCCATGAACGGCCGGCAGCATCGAATGTGCACCAAATGGTAATAAGAGTTATGAACACCAATGCCCAATTGCAAATTACGGTGGCTGTGAATAAAATCGCAATAATATGAAATACGCTATATTTAAAAATGAAATAATTATAATTACCCATGAAGATCTTCTTGGCCTCATCGATGGGTGCATCAAAATAATAGTTTGTCAACCATATCGTACCTAATACCAGCCACGTAATATCAAAAAATATTACCACTATGGGGAAGGAAAAAAACGAAATCGGTTTTTAATAATTCAAAAAGACACATACGCGTGTATGTACGAATATGCATTATATAAGTATACATATTTATATGAATCTGTGCTGTGCGAGACTTTAATTAGGTGTGTTTGTGAACCAAATAATTTATAATAATGGGTCCGAAAAGACCAGCAAGCGAAATTAATTAATCAAGTATTTGCAGGCTGTCTGAAATTTAAATATTTACACCCTCTGTTTTATAAATAACCTCGAGAAAATGGCCCTTAAACTTACATAATTTGTGTAAATCACTTTTCAGGGTGCGGTTTTCTGAGGTCGTTTAAGTGCTTGGGATTTAAGCGTTTAGATGAATACCCTTATCATACTATTAAAAGTGTTCAGTGGCACAAGGTGCATACATGGTGAATAAATTTTTAGAGGTGTGAACTCTCAGAGGATCAGATAGTCAACCGACTTTCAGCGAATTTAAAAGCATCAGCTTATGGGCTGACATCACATTGACAACGGTTTGTTTACGAAAAAATTTATATTATCAACACAGTCGACGCTTACGTTGCTTCATTGACAACTGCACAACGACTACGAATCCGTGTGAAATGGGCGGAGAATTCTGCTGCCGAGTCCCATGTGACGTCGTGTCAGCTGAAGTTATTCGTACAATTTGGTTTTTCGCATTAGCGGATGGCCAAACCTGGTAATCTATTATCCTTGATAAGCATAAGAAACTTTATCGCTCCCTGTGCCACGCTTTAAGTGTTGAGTAATTAGCTGATCTACCATAATTTACATATTTTGAAAAGAATTACTTGAGGCCTATTCTTTTCGCCAAGCGTTAGCAACTGGCGAATAGATGAAGCAACTGGTATAAATGAACATATCTTGGCAGCACTGGAATAGAGCTGCTTAAAATTACATTTGTTTGTAAGGTAGTGAGTAATACCAGTTTTATGAGGTATAACCGTACTCGCTCGCAGTAAATCTTACTCGATAACTTTGTTGTTGCTTTCACATGGAGATTTTTCCTCAAGCTAATCAAGCATAAAAATAACGGGCGGGCAAGTGGGGCATAGAAGAGGCTTTTGCTATTGAAGGCAGGTTTTTCTGTTATGGATATGAAAGTGGGAATAAATGAATAATTTGCGTCAAATATTTACGAAAAGATTGTCACAGTTACATAGGATTTTTCACTTTTGTACATAATTTTTTTGGTGTATTTAAAATTTTTTGCTTTTATTAATTTTTCATTTATGCTTTTCCCTTCTTAAAATGTATTAAATCCGGCAGTCCTTTCATTGGGACCAAACCCGCGTAATGTTACACAAAAAATCACACAAGGATTTATAGGGCTGTCATAATGGGTGGGTTTCAACCGTTGCGGCAACGCATTTGACTGATGTGACGTGTTGCCAGAATGAAAGTATTGCTGCATGTAAAAAACAGATGTTCTTGTCGTTAAAACAAATATTATATTTCGTTGTGTATAAAAAGTTTTTTGTCGGTTGTGAAATATGTTATAAAATTAATGCTTATTGAAACGAAAGAGGGTTTTAATAGAATTTATGATAGTCGTAAACGGTTAGTGCGACCATACATCGATAGAACTTCGCGCGAAACAAAATTGTTTTTCTTTAAAAAGATGACATGTTCGCCGCACTTGCCGTACGGCAAAGGTAGAATGTTGCCAGTTTTTGTGCATTTCGGCATGACGTATGGCACGTTTGTACTGCCTTCGACACAAATACACATAATCTATTTTGTTGACAGTCGAATTCGTTGCCACAGCGGACCCATTGTGACGGCCCTATTACTCACACCGACATTGGTCACATATGGAAACAGCACAGATTTATCATGCATATGAATACATGTATGTATGTATATATGTATATGGACACTTACTGCTTTTTAGATATATCCAAAGGTTGATCGATGTTCGGGCGGCAGAGTCCAAAATACTACCCCGCATAGATATAACACAGATGCCAGACTCAACGCAAACGGAACCTTCGTTGCGATATCCAACATGTACAAAAATTGGTAGAAATTATTTTAAGCAAATCGTATATCCACATGAATACTTACAAAATAATATTATTAAATAACAGATCTGCAGAGCGAAAAGTAACTTCAAGTTTAGAATCGCAAGGTTGTATTCGAAGACCAATAATGACAGCAACACTATTACAAAACTTTATAAAAAAGTAAAAATGTTAAAGTTCAGTTACTCATTTAACCAAATGTGTATGCATATATCTTACCAAATAAGATGCGTAGTCAACAAAAAAGCTCCTGGTACTACGAGATCATCTGAGCCTACTGACCAGCGCCGTCTAAAAACGACGAGTCCAGGCATCTGAAAGAAAATATTAATGAGAAACTGTGAAAACTGTACAATTGCCGAATGAAACGTAAAATTATTCAACAAACACGATTATATTTACAGTAGAATTGAGTAGTTCTAAAAATCCCACATTAAAAATTAAGTTTGCTAGAAATAATGCTGCATCTAGCTCTTGAATGCCACACTCAAAAATGATGGTAGTGAAAAAAACGACTTAGAGCAAAGGTATGGCAGCGAAAATAGTTATTAGGATGAAAGACTTAGTAACAAATTTGTACGTTATATACGTCAATCTTAGAGCATTATAATATCGAATTTTACTACATTTACTACTAACAAAGAACGTAGATATGAACGTCCAAATTAGAAACAAAGCGGCCGTAGGACTGAAACGATCAAGAATACTTTTTAAAACAATGTATTTGTAACGCGGCAGTGTAGATACGTTGTTTTCGACCAGCATGAAAGCAACAACTCCGACTAAGTTACAGAAAATTTTGAATTAGATACCCACTTTTCATCAAGATTTCTCAGAAATTACCGTAGATACCTACAGCAACTGTGAAAATTGAAAACATCAATAATTTTATAATTATGTATTTATAATTTCAAAACTCTTTTTACATGAATAAATTTGTATTTTAAGATACCCACATTTAAAATCAAATTTAGCGAAAGGGATGTGCCGATAATAATAATAGTACCAATAATAATAAGCATCATGCCAAACAAATGACATAAAGGGAAGGGCTGCTATTAAACGAGTTTTTAATTTTTCCAACAAGCGGAGCCAATGTGGCGTAGCTTTGATTAACTGCAACTGTTTTCTCCGAACCCTGCAATTTCCAATCAGAAATTTTAATTTTACTCCGCTAGACACTTTGCTTAGATGGACTTTGACTTTTTGCACATTTAATTAGTCATAACTCAGGCAGCTCTACAAGATAAATGGCTATTTATAAGTAATATGCATGTCATTACGATCAGACGATATTAAAAGATGCTCTTAACTGTACTAAATGCATCGCAAATAAAATGAACGCGTAAAAGTTATACGGCATTCAAACCAGTTTTGATTTTAGCGCAGACTTTACGCAAAGGGCATAATCGGTATCTATAGAGCATGATTTCACCATGCACGCGGGTATTGCGTTCCGTTAATATTACAGTTGCACCTTCATTGCAAACCTTAAGTTTAGAATGTACAAGTATATAACTAAAAGTTGGCTTATTGAAGACAGGCAGGCAACCATACAAGTTTGCGTGACGGAGTGCGCTTGAACTTAATAATTAATAATTCGCCGCTGCAGTTGGGGCGGAAGGAATCAATACCTGATTTCGATTCGCCAACCATTTAGCAATTCGCGAATAAAACAAGTAAGGGAGACGGAATTCAGTTCGGACCAAACTTTGTATACACGCGCAGATTTGAATAAAACTTAATTTGGGTTGGTTGTTAATTTTTGGAATCAAACAAACTCATAAAATTACTGAGCTGGGTACTAGGACATGAAGATCATGATAGCTAGATTCCATGAATCATAACTGGAAGAACATGGAACTCATACGACACTGAATGGAAAGTCCGTGACAGAGGCAGGCAAAGCGGATAGTACGGATAGAGAAACCTTACAAACTCTCACTGGATACTAAACGGTGCATTGCAGTCTTTATTATCATTTAAGGAAACTGGGATTAGTAAAATCAGATGTCTGCGGTTTTTGCAAGCTGGGTGATAAAACAAAAAGGCCATTCCCTAAGAATATGTCGCTTCCGCAAGACAAAGACTCAATAAATATGTGTATCTATCTCGATTCCTTTATGCTATTACATGCAACCGTTATGTGAACAAAATTATAATACCCTTGGGTACAGGTGTGCGGGTATAACAACAAGTGAAGTTGCTGGTTGCATGTGTATTTGGCAGCACTGAAGTATTTGGTTTATAGCTGGCGAGGAAAAGAGTTGTGGAGAACCTCAGAGCGATCATGCAAAATGAACAAAATAAAATAATTTAATAAATTTAGTAAATTATTGGGTTTTTAATTGTAATTATTTATATTCTTATACTATTTCAAAAAATCGAAATAGTTGGAAGTACTGATCAAAGAAAGTTGCGTGCGAGCTAAGCAGCTATAAACGAACTCGCTTCAGGTCGATTCCAATCACTTAAACTTGATGCTAAGTTTGTTGTTGCTTTCTCATACAAACTCTATGCTAAGGGAACAGATCAGATATTAAGTGAGTAAATAAGTGGCGAATTGAAATTGAAATGGTCAATTGGTCATTGTGTAGTAAGAAAGCAACAGCGGTGCTGAAGAGGGCTCCCGTCTGAGTTATTGAAAAATAGTGGTGCTAACTCTTATGCAGAATATAGTTGGGCGAATATTATATTGGGGCAAGGCACACTACCCTAATCCACATGAAATTTCATTCCTTGCAGCAATCAATTGTAATATGGTAATTTTTTTTCAAACTGGCAAACTTTGTCATGGAGCGTTTTATGAAAATTTCGTGATAAGCGATAAGGCACATTTTCCCTTAAATGATGTATACGTTAACTAGCAAAACTGCCGGATTTGGGATACAGAAAATCCAAATGTCATTCAAGAAAAAAGTATAGTATGGTATAGTTTTCAGGTTGATAGAGCCATCGGACCGTAGGTATTTCGTCGAAAATTATAACTCTGTTGAACGATGCACGGACCTCTATAATGTGTGGACAGTGCACCTTGTCTTACAGCGCATGAAACAATTGTATTTTTGCGTATGGAGCTCCTAGGACTCATTATCTCACCAAATAATGAGGTCAAATGGCCGTCGATATTTACGGTTTGACCACAACGAACTTCTTTCTCTGGGGTTACGTAAGAACTATGGTCTGAAGAACAGAAACATACACATTATAAATGATATATAGCCCGAACTGTGCCAAAAACTCATGAAAAATCTTAGGTATGGCATCCTGTGTTACCATAGGAGTCGTGGTAGGTATCTAAGGGATATTGATGAGATAAAAAAAAATGTTTTTTCAAATTTTGTTTTGTTTTATTTATAAAAGAAAGTCTCCGGTCTTATTGAATTCCTCTGCTTGTTATTGAACCTCCTGTTGTTTGTGTTTTGTCAAATAAGGGATCTGGATGGGGGGTTGTTTTTTGTTGTCAGAGTAGAGTATATCAGCTGTCATCTTCGTCAGGCTCATCTAAAGGTAGGCCCGGGAAACATGCTGTTTCGACAGGTTGGATCCAAAAGGAGAGAGGTGTTAGATGAGTGGGTTTTAAAGGGCATGTGAAAAGGTGGTTAGTGTCGTGCGGGGTGCCTTCACATGCCGGACCCTAGGCCTGTCTAAACTAGCCCTGTCTAGTGAACAGTCTATCACCTGGATGGGGGTAGATCCTATCAACTCAAATCTGCAATAACATTGTTTTGTTTATTTTTCCACTCTGGGAAAAGTTGAAAACATTTCTTCAGCAAAACTGAAGGTATGCATCTGTAGTCGAAAGCAATTCCCATCCAGTGGCATTCTGTAGTGCACAAACTTTATGTTCAGCTTGCATAGTTGACCCGTGAATAAGGTTATCATTGCCTTTTTGCATATGCACTTAACTTCATAAATACATATACATACCTATGTATTTTATAGCAGATACAATTTATTACATTGTAACCACAAATTTTGGCAATAAATTTCATAAATTTTACACATCACGACTTAAACAGTGTGAGCGCCACAGAGCTAGTCGTTAGACATCAGCGAACCCTTTTACCTTTGCAAAATGGATGGGCGCTACTTACAGAGAAACAAACATTTTAATACTTAAGCAAACCCATGCAGGAATAAAAATGGCGATCTAATTGCCAATGTTCTGGGAACATTGGGAGCTTTGAAACCGGCTTCCCATTATCTGATCATAAGAAAGAGTGAATAGTAAATATCGTGAGTGGTGAATACATTAAATAGCCGCATAAGCCGATGCCTACTGAGTCATTGAAATATGGTCGGAAGAATGTATGAACGCGAATTGTGTGTGGCAATATGCACCAACTGCAATGAAATCGGACTGCTTAAAATCGCGTTCAAGCTTCTTTCAGAGTATTTTGTGAAATTCCCAAAAAAATAAATCGACTTGTATTGATATCGTCGGCTTCAATAACTGCGTTGAAACTTTTGCCTCTTACAAACTGGATAAAGAAGCGAAGCGAATGGAAGTTGAATGAGGAAAGGACGCGTTCACATTTTTGCTGCCAGTTATAAATTTAACTTTGTTTAATGGTTACATTAATACTGACTTGAAGGCCAAGAGAGATTCTCATTATCGAACAGTGATACTTTGAACTAAATAGGCAGCAAGACGTTTCTTATTGCATGGCACAGAAACTTGGATAATAATAGTATGCGATAAAGCAGCCTTTCGAGTATTCAAGATTAATGGAGCTTTGCGCGATGGTGAATATCGCCTGTGCATATAGTGCAGTGGTTAAATGTCCAGAACAATGCTTATTAAATCATGCCATACGATCTCGCTCTAAAAGTATTCGTTACCCAATATGGGGAAAAGGAAGGAAACACCAAGTGCCAAAACCCCTTCTTGGATTTGAGGAAAACACGAAAAGCGCGCTTTGTTGAACTGGAGCCAAATTGCTAAGGCGGGTTCGGACATACGCATACAATAAATAATAAATAGGAAATATGTATCAGGAAACAACTTGAAATACCTTCAAATTCACTGCCTAGGTGAAGTTGTGCGAATGTATTCAAACGACACAGCTCTGAAAGAATTCGATGCGGCATCTACCGTTGGTAGCAGGATAGGGAGTAATAATCAATTACAATTACAATTACAATCAATTGTACTAATTTGTAATAATTAATTATTTGTTTACTTAGTCTATGCACACAAGTTTCCTACAGACTATTTACAAAGGAAAGTGTAGTAACTATCGACTAAGATTTAAATACCTAAAAAACAAAATATAAATTAATTGGAAATACACTCTTCGGAGATTGAAAATCTGGTTGGATAGTCGAGAGGAGCATTACGCGAATACTCTGAATATTGGATTTACCTTCAAATTCGCAAAAAACAAACGCTGGATATAATCGCTCAAATTCTGCTACTCACACACTCACGAGTATCGGCGTTCGAAAAACATTTTTTTATTAGTTCAACTTTCACGCTCAGGGATGTGGCGACACGAATCCAGATTCAGACTTTAAATGTGAAAGCACTAATAACAACTTATTGCTTTATATTTATATGTAGATATGTAAATAGAGTATATATTGTAAAATGTATGTGCTTTTTTTAAACTGAGTTTAAGCCTGCCAAATTGGGCGTTTAAACTTATTTAACTGCAAAGCTTAGTTAAACGAGCACTGCCAAACTGGCCATTTGAGCGGTTATTGTTTGTGACCACAGAAATATTTTTATATGTGTATGTGTTTACGCGTAGGATTAGCTACATTGCGAATAATACATTTGTTTGTATGCTTGATTGAAAACCAATTACCTTAGATTGATTTTAGAAGCACTAGGTTATTGAATGCAGGTGCCACTGATGCTGATGAATTGTGAAAAAGCTGAAGAGACTATCATTGCGGTGCAGATAAATATGTAGCTCGCTTGTGGGTGGCATTAGCTGCAGTGTCAGCCACTTTATTTAACGTTATTTCTTCCTTTTTGGCATAAGCTGGTTTTAGATTCCACTTCAAACTCTTTAAATGTCCAGGAACTGACAATTAACACTCTTCAATCCGTAGTTTGTTTAAAAATCGGAGCCAGTTACCTACATACATATGTATGTATGTATGGGCAAGGCTTGCGCCATTTCGCATTTACCAAAAATTTTAACACTAAAAGTACTCTACTGTGTTGTAAAAATAAATTGTGTATGTAAGCATGTATGTTTATATGTGTGTGGATGTGTATAAATGTACCATAAATATACATATAGTTTGTTTGAATGTATAGGACGCACCGGCGTCGTATAAATACAGGGACGGGCACTGACATATACGCGTCACTTGACTCCTTGCGACCGACCAAATACTACCAGCAGTGGGCCAACAGTGGAATTCGATCGATAAATGTAAAATGCACTAATGACACAAATTTAAATTTGATTGTGCGACATGTATCGCATTTTCGCACTATTCGCCATGCTACTATTTTGCATCTGTTTGGCGATTTCAAGTACCATTTCACTTTTGTAACTCTTTCAATTAAATTGACTTGAGTGAACTGAATTTATCTTTCGTTTTACTTTTTATTTACTATATATACATGTGTAAATATATGCACATGGGTACACACACATTTGTAAACATACACATACATATTTTGCTTTTATCACTTCCAAATTTTTTGCAACGCGCGCTGGCATCGACTACGATACAAATTTGTGTATCATTCGGCACTGCGGAGTCAGCGTCAACGTCAACTTTGGCGTCAAACACGACAGCATCAGCGAAAGCAACCAAACAATGCCTTCTGCAGCAATGCCGATGGCCAGTAAGTACATACATACATACATGCCCAAGTATGTAATCGTCAGAGACACATTACTACTTTGAAAATGTGAATTAGCTAGCGCATCCCCATACTTTTCACAAGGATTTTTGAAACAAAAGGAGTTTTCAGATGGATATATTTTCAATTATTCGATGAAACAGATGTTTTACATATATATATAAAATTTTTCAATATTTAGACCAAGTCATGGACTATTTAGCACGCACGAAAATTAATACTAAACACAAAGCACAAGCCATAGAAATATAGCCACTCACAGACAGCACATCTACTCTCTTCGTTACCACTATCCAAAATAATATGAAATGCAAAGTGAAATTTCACTGTACTCACGGCTGCTCGCTGCTCATGACAGATATTGTGCGCTCTCTCTGGCTGCTCAATTTAGCATGTCGCTTTCCTGCAAGACGAAGATAAGTCAAAAATGGCAAATGTAGAGAAAGGTTTATCAAAATTGCCAATAATGATATGTATACGTACTTCATACAATTTTAATGATATACAAGATACCATTATGCCATTATTGCACAATTTTCTTGTACACTGACATTTACTCTTTAAATGTGATACAAATTTTTCTTGAGAGAAAATGGCCTTCCCTCAAATGACATGTGGTACATTACGCAGCGTATGAGGCGTTCGGTTTCTTTTCGTTTAGCTTTATGTAGTACATACACATGTGTACGTACATATGTATGTATTTACATGCTAAAAGCCTTATGGTTATGCGTAGTGCATAGCAGTGCACGGCATGCCAAATCAGTGCATGAAAAGACATACAGCTGATTATATCTGCTCCACATATCACATAACATACTTTAAATTTGTAATAAATTTGTACATACGTAATAATTACAACTCGCTAATTATGAATGAATTCGAAAAGATGAGAACCATATGTCTATACATATACGCAATTGATTGCTCTAAGTTGCACGCAAAACTCATTGAACAAATTCATTTTCTTCCCTGCAGTGCTATGTAGGCCTTATAATAAGAGGAATTTTAAAGCCAACGCAATTTTTTTGAATTCAGTACATGATACAAATTGTGCTTAGCACCGCGCTTTCAAAAATCTCTTAATAAAATAAATACTTTAAGTAAACTAAGAACAAAAAAATTCGATATTAAACACTGCAAAATATCTTGTCATTTAGCATGATTTCTTCATTTTAGAATCCAAAACTGACTGCTTTACCTAGTGTGTGTATGAGAATTGTGTGACCAGATCATAACCGAACTGTTTGACAAATCATTCTATGAATCATTTTTGCAGAAAAATATAATTCATATACCCTTCATGAGCGTTTCTTTCCATACATCCGCTCAATCTAACCGAGTCCCTTAATCCGTCAGAATTTGTATTTGTTTGATAAAAGTCATTTAAATGTAACTCCTCAAGGTGTAAATAATCGGATAAGAAGGAAGTAATGTTTTCGCGGATGTCTAACGATAGAACCAATGTTAGTTCTAATAGGCTAAATACTTAAACTAAGTGTTTATTGTCGTAAAATAATTAAATTATGATTTTAATTTTGTCAGTTTTGTTTTAGGGCTTTTGAATTTGTATTTTCCTAAAGCACTCAAGCGATAGCTCGTTCTGTTTGCACTACCTTATGGTTTCCTAAAAACAATAATTGAAATCAGCGATTATAATCGATTGTGGGCGCCGTTGCGAATGCTTGTGCGTGACTGCCATTCGAGAGTGCACGGGTTAAAACCCCGTTCGAAACACCTAAAACGATAGAAAACGGTTTTTCTAATGTCGCCTCTCGACAGGCAGTGGCAAACCTCCGATTGTATTTCTGCCATGAGAAAGCTCTTTTACATACACCTGTAGGTCCCTCAAATTGTGGAAAAACATTAAGACGCACACCACAAATCGGAGGAGGAGCTCGGCCAAATAACTAATAAAGGCTGTAAGCGCCATCTTACGTCCATCATATTTGGCATTTGTAAACTAGACAGCCGCAGTATACAAACAGACGGAAGCAATGGTAAAAGGTAAAAATAAATATTTCCATCACTCAAAATCATTTTTGATTTCGTAAACAATTTATTCAAAAACAAAATTTAATGCTTATTTAGCGCCACCTTTTATATGTTTGAAAATTGTTTGAAATGTTTTGACAAACATTATTTATAAAACGTACTTGAATTATGAATATCGCGTTTGTTATTTACTTTTATCTATCCTTTCATAATATTAAATCTGTTTACTTTATTTTAATTTTATTATTTTATTACTGTTTATATCATTTAAATTTATTATATATATTAAATCGAAAAAAGCTCAAAATTAAAACAATAATTCAAGACTTAAAAATTATAAATTTAAGAGTTTATACAAATTAACTTGAAATTAAGTTCAAATTTAGAATAATTTAGAATTTGAGAATCATTGGGGGAAACGTTTTATTATATAAGTAGAATTGAGAATTAAAATTGTCTGGAACTTCTATTAGGTGGCCTGATAGCAATGCCACTTTTTCCAATTGTTATCTTCGAGCAGCTGCAGTTTCCAAAGTCATCGAGCTGTAAAAGAATTCCGCAATTCTTGCCATTTTACTATACCACGCGCCGTTTCATGCTTGCCGAGCGATGTGGAAATTATTAAAAGATATTAACGAAATTCCGGCTTAGTTGAAAATAAGAAGATTCGGTTGAAGCCCATTTTTGTCTCAACCCAGCATCAATGCATGCCCAAAGATTGACTGTTTGGTTCGATTGCTGGCAAGGTGGTCTCTTCCAAATGAGAAAGGGGACCCCGTTACCGTCAACGATCCTCGTTATGGAGCAATGTTAACCGACTTCCTGCGGGCAAAACTCGACATGATCGATAAATGAGTTTGGGGAAAAAGAAATACAATATGTATTTTTTTTGCGGAAATAATTTAAAACTGTTTTATGGTCGATCTTTAGTTCCTGGACGATGCTACTGCCGACATTATCGATATTTTCTTTAACATCAAAAATGCCAGAACGGAATCGACAAAACCAAAATTTCATTAGCTGTTACAAGCCTGGCTAGCTCTTTATTATTATTATAAAAAAAAACTGTTGAATGCACAATAGTGGGAGATGCCACCTTGACAACGATCATAAACTTCAAATTGTTTGATCATCTACCGTGAAAATAATGGATTTCTTTTTCTCCAAACTAATATTTAAGCGCAGTTGGTATCATGCGGGGTACCTTCACATACCGGACATATGTTAGGTACGTCGGGGTCAATTCTGGATAAGTAGGAGTTTAACCTGCTATAGTATCCAAAACGTAATTGTGTCAGTGTTACGCGTGTCTCACGGAGAAGCTGGAGCTCTTCATCTGCTATAGGTGCTGGTTAGACTCCGATTACGGCATTCATTCGTTTATTGACTGTCTAAACACTGTCTGGTCCAGTAGATTTCTGTCAGTTTTGTCCTGAATCTCGTCGGCGTAGTTTAAAAGGTGTCTCCGGACATGCCTAGGAGGCGGCTCTGGCTCAAACAAGTGACTGCATGAGTGGGACCTGTGGTAGCATCCTAGCAGGAACTGCTTGCTGAGCAGTTTATTGTGCTTCAGTACAGGGAGCATTTGTGCCTCATTGTGAAAGTATTGAATAGGGGACATCAGGAGGCAACCGGTCGCTGTCCGAATGGCAGTATTTTGGCATGTCTGTAGCTTTATCGACTGCGTGGCGCTAGTCCCAGGCGACCAGACAGGCGCAGCATAGTTTAGAACCGGCCGGCCAATTGCCTTAAATGTCGATAGCAACATTTCTTTGCTTTGACCCAAGTACTGCCGGCAAGCGATTTGAGGACCTTGTTGCGATTTTGGACTTTAGTGGCAATTGCGGTTGTGTGCGCTGAGAAGAGCAAACTGTCGAAGGTTACACCCAAAATTTTGGGATTGTTTACCGTCGGAATTGGTGTGTCAACTTTTACCTTGAGAGGCAGTTTGACCACCTTTGTCCAGGTGTTAAAGAGGGTCGCCGTGGACTTAGTGGGGGGAAGTTGAAGATTCCTCGCAGTGAAAAAGCGAGAAAGGTCGGTGAGATAGTTGTTCACTTTGGAACACAGGCCATCGACGTCATTGCCCGACGCTATTATCGTGCAATCGTCAGCGTATGAAACCAGGGAGTCTCCCTCTGGTGGTTGGGGGAGCTTCGTGATGTAGAAGTTGATCAAAAAGGGGGAAAGGACACCACCCTGCGGTACACCTTGCTTAATCTTCCTCTGCTTTGATGTTTGGTCTCGAAAAATCACTGACGAGTGACGACCGCTCAGGTAGTTTGCGTAGCACCTAGCTATTTGTATCTCTTTTAATGTTAAGTTGTATATTTAAATATAATTACAATAATTTAATAATAATTATATATTGCAATTTTCAATTTCGTAGAGGGTATTTAGCCCACGTCTGCGAAAACATGCACGATCTTGCTTGTTTTGGTTTACTTACGTTTTTGGCACCTCTCTCTCTTAAGAGGTTGCTTAAAAATTGGATTATTTATGGGGAGCAAGAAAAAGGTGAGAATTGACGGAAATTCATAGAAGACTGAAAAGGTATCTGCATTGAAAATGTTGGCTGGTTAACGTTTTGGATGTGACAACAAAAGTAAATGATGTGTGACGCCGGGTTTGAAAACCGTTGCTCAGAAAGTTATTTAAAGTAAAACAATTATTAACTGTTCAAACTTTTCAAAAAAAAGTCAAAAGCATAGCAAAAATTGTTTTCAAATTTTTACAAGTCTCATATAAGTTTAAAAAACTATGTTTTAAACCTCTTAAAATCGTTTTTTATTATTAAGATTTAAACGAGCGTTAGACGAGTTGCTTTTAGCTATTTTTCGTAAATAAAAATACTTTAAATTAATTGGGTTTGAATGCGAAAGCGCTTTTTTATTGGTTTTATAATTATCCATTTGCATTTAAATTTTTGTTAGTTTGTTTACAACAAAGTAAGTATGTATGTATATAAACTTTTTTATGCTTAGTTTTCAAAGCGAAAATATAATATTTTAATTACTTTGTAAAAGTGTAGATAATTTATTGTATTTTAGAATAAAAAAGTACGAAAGTTAAACACACAATAGCACACCAACACACCCTTCGTTGCTTTCATACATACATACATATATGACGCATATTTTTCTACAGATATGCATATTGTCCCATTTTATAAACTTGAAGAACTGGTATTCTTCCAGATAGGTATATAATATTATTTATTATTATAAAAAAATGTGCAAACAGCGAAAGTTCTTCATGTAAGTACAAATACTTCGAGCCTCTCTACAACAAACCTACATATTTGGAGAAGAAAAGGAGTGTTTTGTATTTATCTATTTGAGGTATGCGAATTTTTAGGCCGCAATTACTCCACCTCTCTCTCCGCCGCGAATGATTGCCTATGGAAATAAAATAAAAGCAAAGTTCTTGCATGCACATACATACACACCCATTTCATAAAAAATATTATATTTGAAAGCTGAGAAGCTTTCACACTGTCATTTTATTTTTCTATTACAAGTAGGAGTTTGCATTTATGTGTATGAGCGTAAGTTTGCTTAGAAAATGCTCGCTTTAAAAGCGGTAATTTTTAGTTGAAGCCAATTTGTAAATAAAATTACAGTTGTATACATACATACATATGTAAGTTACTCGCGTGTAAGTAATGTATGACAAAAAACATGTCACTAATGAAATACCGAAAGACCTTAACTAATATTTATTTTCTTTATATTTAATTATACTTATATAAGACATAAGGATGCCCGTACATGTATAAGTTTAGTTTTTATTATATACAACGGTAAGCATATTTGAAACGTAAAGCATATAACAAAATTGTTTTTGTGTGTAAAACAGTTCCCTGTTAATTAATAAAAATATGTCACGGTTGTTTTTAAAATTTCGCTTTTTCCCTTTTTCTTTGCTTGTGTGTATATCAGTAAATCTAATTAATACTATTACCATAAATTTCCTTAAAAATATAACTAAAAAAGGAAATTATGTTTCGCGTGCCTTATCTCACTTAAATTACTTACCTTTCTGCACACATGTATGTGTGTACGTAGTGTGTACGAAGGCAACTTCCATATCTTATACATTGTATATGTATGTATGTACGTCTATGCAACGTGGGTTCATTGCACGTTTTTAAATAAACTGTTTGTGTACTGTAATGTAGGCAATAATGCTTAAACTAGAATATAATTTTTAATATACGATTATGATGTGTTTATGTACATTATAATAGTTTTATAAATTTATATATGTATGTATTTAGCATTTATGCTTAGCGTTAGGCGCGCACACGGTTCATGCTTATTCATCATATTTTATTTATATTATCATGTACGTTTTTTACTATAGATCTATAAACACATGTACCCCATCAACAAATTTCTATACTCATTTGACTTCACTTGTAGATTCCCTGCGTTACAGAGTTGGAGGGAAATTCTGTTCTGAACTTATATGCACCTCAAAGGTCTACTACTCAGATAAATGTGTATACAACTATCCACTATTTCATATTTATTAAAAAAAAAAACAAAGTACGATACAATGTGTTTCAAAAGTTGTGCTTCTCTTCGAGTATCTATAGTGTGTTTGGAATACCTATTTGAATTCGTATCAAAACTTGTCACTTGTTCTGAAGTTTTACATTTTGCTGGGTTCTATGACATTTAAAGCATAAGTATTTCCATTAGAGTGACCTGGCTTTGTTAGAAGAAAGCTATTCTTTAAATAATTGAGACATTATTTTTTTACCCCAAACAAATATTTCATTAGAATAGATTTTGCAAAAAATGTAATTGGAATCTGTTCGAAATTTCGATCTTTGTCGGTATAAAGCTGACGTCAAAAAATTTGTGAGTATATTTAGTAGAAATTCGTGGAAAAATTGGTGGAATAAACTTCGTACTTTAATATAAACGAAAGGATTCGTTTAAAATGCGAATTTTCGATAATAATAATAATAATAATCAACATGTTATCACGCAAATAATAACAAAGTAATAATAATAACAATTATAATAATAATAATGTTAACAATATTAATTGAAAGTCCCTTAGGCGAAGCTTATTTGTTCTATTGGAACTCTTTGATGTAGTCCAAGAAGCACACTGGACTGCAGCAACTGCCAAGACGAAGATATTGCATGTATTGCAATATTTATAATAAAAATAGTAAATATTTTTAAGTCTGAGGTTTTATTTCTCATTTCTAATATTAAAAAACTTCAAAAAACGGCTAAGAGGGCTTGGCTCTGTGCCAACATCTTAAGTACAATCTTTTCAAAGTATTAAGAAAGCGGCAATAAAAGTCATGGAATTGAACAAAGAACTTTTTGTGTTGTGTAGATTAATACTTCAGAGTTTGTAAATAGTAGGTCACCCTAATGTAAATAATTATGTACGTACACATGTACATGTGAATGAAATATTTACATATGGTTACCAAAATGCACAAAGGCTCTAACCAGCATTTTTTCCTAATTCTTCTTTTTTTACTTATTATGGTAATCTGCACTAAAATGCTCTTCTACATAACCAATTAGAGTATTAAAGCAAAACAATTTCGTTTTTGTAGCTAATACGAAATCGAATACAAAATTACTTTTGTTTAACTTTTTCTAACCTTTTCGCCTTTGTTTATTTTGACAACGATATATAATATTTTATTTCAGTTCGGTTTTCTACTTCATTTCCTACCATGGAAAATTTCTCAGCTCCAATGCACTCTAAGCGTTGTTGCTTCTATCGGCGATCGCCGAAACTGTTGTATGCACATTTGTATGCATTTTTAAATTCTGCATACTTTACATTTGCTTTAACATTCACATGTACACATATGCTTGCATGGATATGTTTAGTGATTATCCCTTGAATTAATTTCCCCAAAATCTCCTCTAAGAGAGTACACATTAGTGAGCTACATAAATGTATGTAGGACGAGAGTGTGCTGGTATTTTCGTTGGTCAACTCAAAGTGTTGAGTTTTTATTTTGAAATGTGTTGCCGTCTGCTGCCATCCCATGAAAATGAAATGGTTAGTTTGTTTGGTGGACTTGTACTTAAATATTTATTGTAGTATATGTATGTATAAGTATATTTAGTTATCAGATAGTGACTTTTAGGCAAATATATGTAGGCTTCAAACGTGGTGGATTTTAGGTATGATTAAGTTTCTTGTGGTTGTACTTCTCAACCGGATTCCAATAAACCGTTAGGGATAGGCTGATTAGGTCTTGGTAAGTATTACTCTCAGATTAAAAAATATAGTTTAATTTGTACGTGCATAGTTTTGTAGTTAGCGCATAAAAGCAAATATCCCATTATAAAAATAAAGCATTTATATATTTTTTTAATAAATTTTATCACTACTATACTGATTGGCGAGATTTGTCATTTGTTGTTGGTACAAGTTTTCATACCTCAAGCTTCTCGATATGCTACTAACCTTTTTTTTAATTTTTTTTACTGTCAATTTTGTTAAATATGTTTCTGAATTAAGTATTTTCGAAATTACGTACAACTGCAAAAATAACGAGTATCGCCAATCAGCGGGGAGTGAATGTTAATATGTATGCATGCAATGTATGTATGAATGTATGTATGTACGAATGTATGTAGGCAAATATGCATGTACATAATTATGTGATATTTGTAGGATGTATGTATATATATAGAAACATATGCACATACACATACACACATATACGTATGGATATGCATGTATTTATATAAATGTATGTCCCTTAATGCCTTATGTATTTATGTATGTATATGGACAGCATGTGTACCGCTCAGTCGTCTTATATGATTCCGATGTATGTACATATATCAATTCCATTGCCAGTCCTATGCTCGAATCGGGCTCAATGAAGTTCGATTACGAAATCCTTTCTTTTACAAATCAAAATAAAACTCAACAAGCATAGCCTAAAATTGATTAACCTTCAATTCATTGCCTTGCAACTGTACAAGCCGGAAGGCTTCCCTTATCGTTGGTGTCATTAGAAGTTTAAGATTCTCTTCGGCCTCACCGGGCAAAGAATGTAGCAGCTCCATTGAAGCTACAACGAGTTGAGCTAAAGCAGCTTTCTTGTAATTCGAGTCCTTAAGTATGCTTGAAGCGCGCTGCTGCTCTATTTCCGGTGAAATCGCTTCCGATTCGCACTTCTGCGGACGGTTCGTATCGAAAGGATTATTGCGACTTTTTGGTTGGAACTCACTGATCAGTGTTGTCATCGTAACATTCTCCTCCTCGAGTTGAATACACTTATTGGGCGAGGAGTCCGTCGTTTCTGAGTGGCTGGACGTGCTGACATTGTCGCTATTGCTATTGATGGATATGCGCATTGGTTTGGCGCTTATCAGTTTTTGCTGCGAACTGCGCTTATCTCCGCCTTCTCCAGAACGCAGTTTTCCATTCTCAATTTCATGCATTGCTGAGTTATTTAAATATAGCTCGCACACAAGATTCCAAGCGTCCTGTAGACAGAACAAATATCGCACAAAATTTTCCTTCTTTTTAACGGTGGTTGTATTTAGGCGGGAGCAGGACTCCAATATAAAGTTCAGATCTTCCGGGCCCAGATTATAAACTACAATGTCATTTAAATAAGAATCCACTAAAGCAATATAATAGATCATCCAAGATGACGTCATTTGTTTATATAAATTTGCTGCATACTCGATATTGGATACCTTCTGCATTAAAAACTTAAGTCCGGGACGGGAATCAAATTCTAAGGAACTCGTCAAATACTGTTTGACGCAACGCAATAGAATTTCCTTGGAGCGAAAGTCCAAGTCATAATCGTGACTTGAAGCTGATGTTGCATAATTGTCGAAGATGCACGTTGACACCGCCTGAGGTACACACTTTAAGCGGGAGAGTAAAAGTTTCGCAACTAACTGTAAAAGCATCTGGTTTGCCAATAAGCCAACAACCAAATTTTTGAAAGGTATACGAATTACAAAATTGTCTAGATTCGAATTAAAACCATTGTTTAATGGATACAAAAGAAATGAGTAACTTCGTTCATCTGTCAAATGTTTGTCCAAGTGGCTGGATATCTTCGCGGCCGGCTCTCTTTGATTATCGGAAAGAAACACCTGTTGCGCCAATGAGTAAATGCGAGTTAACTCATCCATTGTACTATCGCGGCGAGCTGCTACTTTTACATTAGCACAGTCTCCATAAAAACTATTCGACTTCTCATGGAAGGCAAAGGACAATTGGCGCAAGGGTGCGATGGTCACAGTACAGGCGCGGTGTATGGCCGAACAGGCAATCATCCATTGTGATTCATTAAAGAGCATGCCAGTGGATAAAATGACATGCTTCAGGCATGATACCCCCACTCGTGCCACTGATTCCTGCGCTTGGGCAGCGCACTCTATTAATACAAGCAGTAGTTGTTTCAGTGCCAATGTAGCTGATCCGGATATTTTCGTTGGCGAATCGATAATGTTGGTGCCGCTTTCCTCGCTCGACGACGAACTGTCGTATTGATTATGGTGCTGAGTGTTTTCATTATCGTCAATCCGCTCGGTGACGAACTTCAATTTAGAATACAGAGAATTTTCAGTGTTAATGTTGCTGGAAGTGCTGCCCGAATTAAGGTTAGGAGGTGTGTGCACGATTTGGGTTACACGCGTTTTAAGCACACACTGCCTTCTGGTATCTGTTACTGACTTCTCGATGAATTCCACTACCAAATCGGTGGTCATGCAGCAACAGTGCTTGAAGTTTTTCTCAATTAATGGCCATGGAGCACCAGTTTTATTTATATAACGTAGCCAGTCCTGAATCATCGGTATCAACAGATGATTTATGCAGTAAAATCCGAAATCGATGCCGGGACTGCATAGCAAATTTTTAAAGAGCTTAAAAATTGTTTGAAGAATTGGCGCTTGATGTGAATAAGGGCACACAATAAGTGAATTTGTAAGGCCATCTAGCAGAAGGAACCAAACTTTTAACACCCCTGACGGTTTATCCATTTCATCGATCTTCACGATTGTATCCTTGTCAATGTGCAGCGATCGATAAGATATCATGTGCTGTTCATTTTTCGTTTGTAAGTAATCATTACCGAAGTATGTGAAGTTCTCCATTGAGTTTGGAATATTTGCATCGATTATGTGGGTATAGGAGATGCCTTTAATTTTGTATGTGGAATGAAAGTTGGGACACTTCGGCATGTTGAACATAAATCCTAAAATGGATGAGCAGCGCTCCAGGAAACGCAGAGTTTCATGTAAAAATTCTGTCGGTCGGTAGTTGTTTTCTTCTTCGCCGCATGTATTGCTATTTTGCCCTCCACCGCCTGATATCTCGAGGTAAGACAATAAGCAGAGTATACAATCCAAACCAGCATTAGCAAATACCAGTGTATTATCCGAATCAAGGAAGACTCTGAAAATGTCGATAATATTACTCATATTAAGCATTCGGCTCCGAGCATTGCGTAATGTTCCAAAAAGCGGGCGCCAACCCGACCGAATTTCCGTCCGATGTGCTTCCACTATTTCGTACAAGCAGGCAACAATTTGATCCTGAATGTGAGAAAGAAACTTTTCATTAAAAGTAATTTCACTACAATTACTAAACTATAACCTAACTAAAATCCAAGAACACGAAATCCTTTCCACAAAATTCTTACTAAATAAAACACCTGCGTAAGGACACATTCAAACTGCACATCAACTATCCTAATATGAATACTTATATATGTGCATACACATTGAAATAACTACTGGGTTTTTTCTAATGCTTTCTCTCTAACTTAGTGAAATAAAACTATAAAATAAAACTCGCGGAAAATCAAAAATGTAAATAATGATGGTTAACAAACTTTTGTTCAATCCTTGTAGGTAGGTAGGTGAAATGGTTGAAGTAACAGTCTGTCACTCCCCAAGTAGCATTGAAACACCGTTTTTATACCATTTTGAGACCTCCAGCAGCTAACCAGAGCTTTTGATTTATGTAGTGGAGAAGATTGATGGGATTTAGGTTGGAATGCTGCCTCAGGCTGTCGAAGAAGGGAGAACCCAGTGACCTTAATCGTCTAGTTGCCAATGCCGGACATTTATAAAGAAAGTGATCAACAGTCTCTTCAAATTATGGTAATTATTATGGGATTTTTTTACAAAATCCGTAGGTAAGTAATGATAAAAAGCCGTAATGAATGGCTTCTTTACCTCTTGCACGCATCAATCAACACTACGATTAGAGACAAGTTATTGTTAGTTTTACTTATTTTACGACATTTAAAATTCAACTTGTCATTTAAGCCGCATTTGAGCTTTCTATCGTCTTTGTCAAAATATTTTAAGCGCGATTTTTTCCTAATTTTGACATGATAAAAATTACCGTCATTTGTTGTTGTAATGATGCAATTTTAGAAATTAAATTATAATGACATATGAATGGTAAGGAAACTTAAATCTGATTCATAGCAGGTTTTTAATAGACGTACTAAAGCTATATAGAAGGTCGACATAACTTCATAACACTACCTTATGCACTGACAGTTCACCTCCTCTCGTTTTTGATGGGTAATTTTCGCAAAAAAAAACTGAAGACGGATTTGTGATATCTGTTTCATCTCTGTGCTTAGACGACATACTATGAACTGGGCATAACACACTTAATAATTAATACAATAAGCGGATAGTTAAAGCACTGAAAAACTGAAGACTTAGTGAAAATGAAATCCTTATTTTAAATACCACTAAAAAATTAATGATAAATACTCCAAAATTGCTCTATTAACTAAAATTCGAATTATCAAAAAAAAAAAGGCTGGAAATGATTATTGAATCGAAACGACAGCCCAAAATAAATTAGTGACGTCAAATAAAAGGAGTCTTATTGACTTCCTGAAACTCGCGTGACAATAGCTTCAAAGTTTTCCTTCGTAATTGTTTGAAATTGATTTCGTTTTGTTGTTAAAAATATACAAAATCTCTAAGTAGAGCAAAAAAAGAGTATACAAAAATACCTAATTGAATTTATTTCATAAAATGAAAAGAAAAAAGAATTGTATATATTAAAAACTGAATTAAAAAGTAAAAAACCAACTACTTTGCTTAACCAAAATTTTAAGTTCAGTTTTTTTTTCCTCACAACGTTTGCTAGAAAACTGCTCGTAACGCTTTAAAAATTTTACGAGCATTAGCGACCAACTGTCGAGAGATCTTCCTAATAATAAACCTAACTTCATACCTGTAAGTATTTAATTTATGAAATAAATGAATGTACCTGCACATCAACATCGCACGTGTCCATGCTCAAAAGATTTTCGAATGGTTTCAATAGTGCCTCATTAAAATGGAAATGTGGCAACTCAGATTGCTCTACCAAGAGTGCTGTAATTACGTCATGAATGTACTCGATGGCTCTTTTGGATATAACACGATCTCTATGGCAAGAAGCCTGAAAGATTTCAAAGCTCAATGATGTTTTTGTTGCACAACATAAGTCGTGTAGCAATACTCACGTCCATTAGATGAGGTCCAGTGATAGCCCATACCTTTAGTATATGCAAAAGCGGTCTGGAACTTTTAAATACCTTCAAGGTAACATCTCCGATGCGGTGCAATAAAAGCGACATGGGTAGAGTGTCGAGTTTCTTCCACCCCTTGCTTGGCCACCAAATGCGGCTGCCTTTGCGTGTAACTGTATTTTTATAGAGCTGTTCGCGAGATGCTTTACAAAGGTTTTTCAGAAACTGGCACAGCGACGGGAGACTTAAACGCTCAGCAGCATCGGAGAAGAGATTTTCTGCCTGGTGCGATAAAGCGCAGAGTACTTTTGAGGTGTCACTCTGACTCAATAGCACAGTTTCATTAGTGCCAGAGTAAACCTTCAGTATTGATGTGATATTAGTATTAGGGCTCTGTAGAGGTGCTTGAAGGAAACTGTAGACGTCCACGCTGTAAAAAATACATATATGATCATTGCCATATTGGGTAAACTTTTATAATAAACTTCTACTATAAAAAAATGTATGAATGGAAGGAATGTATGTCGGTGCATAAGCCAAATAAACTGTGAAACAAATATTACCAGGTTTCGTCGTCATCTATAGGAAGTGAAGACAAGTTGAGCTTATCATTTTGAGTTGTATTGCTTAGCTTTTCACCGGTTTCCATATCTCGACGACCAGTACCCGGCGACGTTCCAATCGACGAATTTTGTAAACTGAAAATTTCGTGTTCCAGCTGGCTAACATGACGACACACAGCAAACACTGATTGCCAACAATCCGAACTATATGAACCTAAATTTAAGCCTCCATTTAAAACCACATCCATGGACATTGCTTGGCTAGCAGAAATTCTGGGCCCGTTTGTCTGACACACATTTGATGCCAGAAGGCTTAAAATTTTTCCAGCTAAGTGCTGTAGATTCAAGCTGTTACTTAAAGTGGCCGCCTAAAAGTTGAGGAAAGTGCAAGATCGTATTATTTTACAAATTCAATAGATTTATAAATTGTTTAAGGATTTACCGCATGCAGACCGTCCAGACACATCGCATATAATGCCTCTCCATTTGTTTTGTTTGTCTTTGCTTTGACACGTAGTGTACGTTTAGACAAGGCCATCAATTTATTTGAGTTACTACACGATAAATCACCTAGACCCGAGCTCAAAACTATAACCATCGAATCCCAGCAGCAAGTTAAAAGTCGCCGGCAAAGTTTCTTTGCAGCCTCGCGACGTTTGTTGTCCCGTTCGTCGGTGTACTTTATATTTGCCATTTGTAACCGTTGCCACTCAGAAAGCATCTGGGTGGGTCCCAAGCCACCTGCGTCACAAAGCATATCCACCAGGGCACTTCGTGAATTGGTACCTTCCAGTTCCTCCCTGCTCATCGCTTCTAAGCCATTCGAAACCAATATTGACTGATATAATTCACAGAGCCAAGGAGATGAAAGGTACACTAAAACACCAGTGTTCTGGACAGATGTAACGAACTGCTGTTCCGACATAGGAATTAATATCTCTTTCTGCATGTCTTCATAGTATCCAGCCTTTGTAAGTTGCAGACTGAGCAGTAACGATGAATAAATCGCCAAGTAAATGCCGTCAGCATTGATGGCCGTAAGGTGATAATCGAAATCGGAGAAGTTCATTGTGTTTTCTTGGCATACGACTGAGGCGAATTCTTGCATGGCCTCGTCCACCTCAATGCAGGAGCGTATACGTAACAGCTTCGGTACCAAATCTTTTCGCAATGCCTTTGCAAAATCTCGGGCATGTTGTCGATCATTGTCAATATCGGTGCGTACCGGTATGACTGGGGCCTCAAGATGGGTGTAGGGCCATCGGTTTTCTACACGTGACGTTTCATCACTCGAAGTTGATTGCTCCTCCTCTTCAGGCCCCTCTGTATCACCTGAACCATTTGAAGCTGCATCGTGTTCTGGATGATCGCCATCACTGTCCGAACCTGAAGAGGTTTCAAAAACGCTTTGACGAAACTCTACAATCGCATCGCGATAAGGAGCAGGCAGCCGGGCCATCGATTGATAAGTTAATGGGCCCGTGTAATCGGCATCCTTTAATGTTTCGTGACGACTGTTAACGGTGCTCACAATCTACAAGCAAACACATAAGTAAGCGGACGATAATTCTCCTGTAAATTTATGTTGTTTAGTTACATATTTATTATGATTACCTGATCGCTAATCATTGATTCAGTTAGTTCGCCGCTGCAAAGAATTTGCAAACTATCCAGTAGTGCCACCATGCACTCCACGCTGGCCTGAAGGCCTGCCTCAACTCCGGCACCTGCACTAATGCCATAAGCGCATTCTTCCATTGCATCGATCATACTAAAATTACGTGCAAATGTTTTGCATATGAATGGATGTACGCTCATGATATAACTATTTAAAACTTACAGTCGAAATAATGCCATTTCATCACTGCAACCTTGGCCAGTATTTTTATCAACGTAAAGAATAACCGCTAGATCTATCAAACGCTCTGGACTCTTCAGAATTTCTCGAACACATTTTAATGGCTCAGTACGATTTTGCGGTGTTGGGAGCAAAAGCATGCGATGAAAAAGTGCCTCCAGCATAGGCCGCAACGAGCCATATGCCCCTGCAATCCGTAGCAATTGGATTCCAGTCAAGTACACACAACGAGCTTGTGGACCATCTAGGCCAGGGCCAGTAAAAAAGCCACGAGCTTCGTTTTCAATCATATTCAGCGCATCTCTGTTGAAATTTCATATTCATTATAGCTATAGGCGTATTGGTACATAAATATAAGTCCCACTTACTTATAAGTGAATTTTTTATCCAAATTAATGCGACCTGGCGATCCCAATGCTGCTGCCAGGGTAGGACAAAATTTCTGCCACAAGAATGATGTGAAATGTGGATTTGCATGGACATTTCGTGGCAAAGCCGAAGTCAGTGTTAAAATGCATTCTGTTAAATAAAGCGAGCAATTATTCTCAGGCTTTTTGTTGGGTGAACCATTCGCCGCCGGCTCTACTAAACGACTGCATAGCCACTGCATTACCGGAATCACTTCATTGTACACTGCCGATGCCTGTGTCTGTGTCATTAGACCAGGCGGTGCAGTCTTCTTCACCTCTTCTGCTTCTTCTATAAGAAAGGCGCAAAAAGTGCGCAAGCATTGTGATGCTGCTGCCAGTGAGGCGGCTTTGGTGGCACGTGAGCCCAATTCCCAACACTCGCCACAGCGTGAAAGTGTCTCGATGAGAAGCCGGCCATTTAAAGTACACGCAGGGGAACAAGCCATAGCCAAAAACAGACGTAAAACATTGATTACGGTCTCTTCACTGCTAGTTGTGGGTAAAATCCCATTTGTGGCGCGCAACAACTGAGCGGGCAACCACACTGAGTCATCCTCCGGTTCTAGACCGATGTAAAAGCGTTCATCCTTGATAATGCGCTACACACAAACCAATGAAAAACGATTAAATATCTACTTTCACAGAAATATATAACTAAATAAATGCAAAAGCACAAAATTAGTTTTTAATACTTGAAAAAAAACCGCCTAAAACTATTGGATATTACGAATCGAAATTATTTTCCAGAAGCAAATAAGAGTTATCCTACGGTTCAAGTACACGAATAGAATCGAAAATATTGCTTAGAGCTTCCAAACATCGTATCACCTGCTAAATTAAGCAAAATTGTCAAGACCAAGCTCCAAGAAAGCGAGCCTAAGTATAAAACTCGGATTTAGGTGATGTGCACATCGAAATGCGCCTCCCTGTTCTTAAGAATTTCTGAATATTTGGCCAACGAAATCAGCCTATATTTTACTCCGCCCACGTTAATCTACCAATCCAGATATATTTGATTACGCCATTATATAAAGAATCCATATCCATAAATAGCAGGTTGTTCAATAAGTTTTGCGGTTCTATAAGAGAGGGCGTTGCTACTAGCCTAATTTGTTTTTTATTTTTGTTATGTTGTCAACTTATCAACTTTTGGGAAGTTACATTTCAATCTGATCAAAGGCAATTAGTACCGACGTGTCAGAATTCTTTCTACAATGGAAAAAATCAAGCTGCGTCCAAAAACAGCAACAACACCAGAAATCGTGGAAAAAATGCAGGTTGTCGTATTGGAAAATCGTCGAGTGATTGGAAGAGTTTTAGTAGAACCCTGGACATCTCATGAGTGCCGCATTCGCAACAGTGGAACAAAAGCACATTCCAATACGACGTTCTCAGTAACATTTAAAGCGTTTTCGAAAGGATAAAATGAATCTTGTGCATCGATTCATTACTATGAATGAGACTTGGATCTATAAGCATGATCCTAAATCAAAAAAAAAGGCTAAAGAGCGGTGTGAACCTGGTTCTTCGGTTCCGAAGTTTTTCAGTTTCTTGGGATGCGAAAGGAATTTCATTTGTGTATTAGCTAGGGTTACCATTTAACCCCCATTGCAGAAGCTGTGGGGACCTTTCAGGGAAGGAGACTGTAAATGTCCGGATTTGGCAGCTAAACGACTAAGGTCACTAGGCGCTCTTTTCTTCGACAGCCTGTGGCAGTGCGCCAACCTAAATCCAATCAATCTCCTCCATTATATCAACAGCTCTGGGCTGGCTGTAGATATCTGCCTGTTGGAAGTCTCATAATGGTATCAAAACGGCGCTTTAGTGCTACTTGAGGAGTGCCAGACCAGCACTTCAACCATTTCACCTATTATTATTTTTCATCAGGACAATGCACCGTATCACAAGAGCATTTTGACAATGGCTAAAATCCATGGATTGTTGGAGCATCCACCGTATTCCCCAGATTTGACCCCTAGAGACTTCTATCTATTTCCAAACTTAAAAAAACTCTTGCGTGAAAAAGGTTTTTTATCAAATGATGAGGTCATAACAGCTGTGGAAGCGTATTTGTCAGCACTTCCCGATTCTCACTTCAGGGATAGAATTCATAAATTGGAATCTCGTTGGATCAACTGTATTGATGTTAAGGATGTACTGAAAAATAAAGAGTATTTCAAACCATAAAATTGAGTTGAGAAACTTATTGAACAACCTAGTAGCTAATATTTAATAAGTCACTGGAAGGCAATTATCAACATTGCAAAGGGTTTTTGGGACCTTTTCCAATATTTGTATACGCAAAAATACCCACACATTTAGTAAATAGGCGTAAAATGCATAACGGAGCTAGTGATGCCGGCGATGTATGCACATAAAGTATATTTATTGGCGAAGCAGTTTTCGTTCCTTATGACTCATAATCAACATTGCACATTATAGTATATTATTTACTAAAGTAAACGATGCTTATCTTAATAGTAATTAATATACCATTCGTTAAAGAAATGTAAATTAGTTTAGTTTGACGGCTGTTTTTAAACTGATGAGTATATACTCGTAGTCACTAATACACACAGACATTATTTCACTGGCTAATGCTTTGGCAACCGCCGCTGCCGAAGAAGTTGGTGCGTAACTACCATTAGGACAACGTAGGCTCGAATCTCCGTAAAACACCAAAATGAAGAAAAAGTTTTTCCTAATAGCGGTCGCCCTCGGCAAACCGAGTGCATTTCTGCCATGAAAAAACTCCTCATAAAAAGCATTTGCCCTTCGGAGTCGGCTTCGGAGTCCCTCCATTTGTGCAACAACATCAACACGCACACCACAAACAGGAGGAGGAGCTCGGCCAAATACCTAATAGAAGTGTACGCGTCAATTATATTTATTTATTATGTTTTTTAATGCTTTCCCTATAAAGCGAACAAGTTAGATTAAATTTTTATTTGCCGGTCTTCCATTTGGGTATCTTACAGTATCAATAAATTAATTACGATAAACTGAGTTACCCAAAATAAACATTATTATTTTTTATTTAACTATGCAGGTTTGCTTACGATTATTAACTTGAAGTGTTCTGTAAATGGAAACAACAAAGAGTTTGCTTATCAACCTTCACTAACATTTCTATTTTTTTTTCTTGTATCTACTTCAACTAGTAACGGTATTACCTGAAACCATTTTAATTTTAACGTTTTTGATTGCATAACGAGATCGTTTATTACGATATGAAGTCGAATTTTGTTTTTGAATACTTTTTGTACTGAATAAAAAACTATTTTTAGTGATGGATTATTATTTTATAAACACCTATGTAATATGGATTTCATTGTTGGTTCTTTTGCACGATGTTTTGGGAAAATATTTAGAGTATTTCATCTTACATGATTTCTTAAAGTTGTGGAACCTAACCCCAATTTTACCATGTATATGTATGTCACATGTATTATATACACGATTTTTTACATAGTTTTTTAAGGAACGCAGCATATCTACCGTGTAAAAAAAGAGTTGGATGGATATGTGAAAGTGCTCATACATATGTACATGTATATATACGTACTACATCTATACTATACAAAATAGGTTTCCTATTCACTATAAATAAAATAGGGATTTATTTAAAAATATTAAAGTTTGCAATATCCTTTTAAGGTTCTTAATGTCTAATCGGGCGCACTATTTGTCTATTATTGCTGACAAACCATTTCGTACCACAAAGCCCTTTGTAATAGTCAAAATAAATAGACTTCCTTGTTCGCCCCTAACGGGGCTCTGGAGACTCAGGAATCAATAAATAAGCTCGACCGCTAAGAGTACAATTATAATTAATGACATATTAAACAAATAATATTATATATTATCCATTATATTAGTTTCGCGAAAAAGGAATCCATTATTTTCTCGGTAGATGGCTGTGGTGATCGATATCTCGTCAAGTATCGATCAAACAATTTAAAGTTTATGTTCATTGTCAAGGTGACATTTCACACTAAAAAACTCTTTTGCTGTTTTTTATTTGCTCCATTCAGTTGTTAGTTACAGGGTGTTAACAATGGAGTCAACAAAGATAAAATTCAGTACATTTTACAGTTTTCCTTTGATAATGAATGGTGTTTATGATGTCGATACTGTAACTCGTTACGTGCAATTTTGGTTTCGTCGATTCCGTTTAAGCATTTTTGATGCTAAGAAAGATGTAGATAATTGCGATAAAATTACAGAAATAATGGAAGTTAACCGGCATCTTAGTATTCGTGGTATCGCCGAGAAACAGTTTTAAGCCATTTGCGCACAAATTTTACCCAAAATAATAGATTTTTGGACTTGGGTTTTGGACTGTGGTTGAGCGACATCAAATAAATGCGTGCATACAAACATAGATATTAATGTGCAACTTAATTGAAGCCTTCTAAATTTAATGGCGTTCTGTGTTTTGTCAAATTGGCTCTTAGCATCGGCTGGAAAGTACCAGGTCAAGGTCAAGTCAAGAAATCTTTTCAGTTTGTAGCATAGACCGCTCAAATTTTCGTCAGGCCGCCAAACTGACAACACAAGATAATTACAAAGACCCTTAATCTTTCCGAATAGGATTTCGCAATAAAAGACACTAAAGTGGTGACCCCCGATCTGATCGTTTTAGCGCAATTTAAATTTTTTTTTGGAAAAAAGTTGGGACACGCCGTCCATAAAAAGGGTAAACCTCTGCAAAACAAAAAATTGCTAACACCTCGCGTGGAATCTAATACCACGAGAATTCAAAATAGCGCCGGTGCGGCTTCGCAAGAAATAGCATCCACAGGTGACTTCCACGTCATTGCATTAAATCTTAAAACGCCGTCGATTGATCAGATACCCGACCCAGATCGCTATGATTCATATTTTTCACCAACAGCCAACAACGTGAGCTTAGCCAGGCGCTGAACGAAAGACAACTGGGAAACGAGAGACCCAATCAACTGTAGGCAGAAATGATGCGTTTGTTAGGCGATACCATAAAATAGAATAATATATGGACAAAGCGATTACCGTTATACGCCCAAGCCGCAGTAGCTGCTTGCTCGGCACCTACCAAGGAATTCTTAAAAATAGCAGATGCCCTTGTAGGTACTATCAGTTTGCAAGCCAATAGCTGCACGAGTCAAAAAACACATTCAACATCAGCAAATTCACCAGCAACGCCTGTAAGCTTCTGTTCACATCATTTATTAGGCCACTTCTGGAATATGCTGCTTTTATATGAAGGCCGGCAATCAGCTTCTCACCAATAGGCTTTGAAAGTGTACAAAAATTGTTTCTTAAATTCACTCTTCTTTCTTTAAACTTTAGGGAACCCATACCGTGATATCCTCCTCGTCTTTTACTCATAAACCTTAAGTCTCTTGAAAATCGTAAGTCTATCCTAAGCCATTTTTGCATATAAAATCAGTAGTAGTGCAATTGATTGTATTTTTTGGTTGAAACGTATTAGATTTAATATTTCCACATATCTTCTTCGTAACTTACTTCCGCTTCCGAAGTTCCTTCTATCATCAAACAAGCAGTCGACGCTCTCGCGTTTCGCACCAACGTCACTATTGACAGTTATGATTTCTAGGTTGTCTAGTAAAGTCCTCACTCGATGAACAAAACTAACACTCTACAAGACTCTCATTATGCTCGTTCTATGTTATGGCGAAGAAGCTTAGACGATAAAAACATCCGATGAAGCGACGCTTGGAGTCTTTGAGAGAAAGATTCTGTGGACGAGTTTTGGACTTTAGCACGTTAGCGATGGCGCGTATCGTAGGCGAAGGAACTATAAATTGTATAAGCTTTACGACGTAGGCAAAGTGCAGCGAATAAAGATCCAGCGGCTTCGTTGGCTGCGTCATGTCGCCTGAATGGATGCAAACGCTACAGCTCTGAAAGTATTCATAACAGCTGCTGGTAGCAAAGGCAGAGGAAGGGAAAGAAATGACCGGCGCGCTTTGTTAAATTTTGCCATCGCATAAGCAGTTATCGGGTCAATCAAGAAGAAGAAGAGGTCAAACTGTCTCCCTTAACTTTTCTGTTTCAAGGGCTGCTTTTTTCTTAATTTTTTCTGATGCTAATCGTAGTAAAAATTGTTTGCTGTAAGATTGTAAATTCTTAGA
Organism: Anastrepha fraterculus; assembly: GCA_037575425.1. Lineage (NCBI taxonomy): Eukaryota > Metazoa > Arthropoda > Insecta > Diptera > Tephritidae > Anastrepha > Anastrepha fraterculus. The sequence continues at coordinate 93,820 of JAYXIM010046691.1, forward strand.
CTAAATAAAAAAATTTTCACAGCCTTAAGCCATTGCCAACCTTCAGAAAGTAACATCTCTTTGTTTTTGTTTATAAATACAAATCTTTAACTCAGCTTTAATATTCACTTACATGAAGTCCGTTGAGGCCCATTGTAATGAACTTTGGTCGTTTCGTATCTAAGGCCATTTGTAGTGCAGTGAAACATACAGAACGGAGCTCATGTGCTGGATCCCGATGGATGCCATGCTGGCGATATAATTTATCTATTTGAAGGAAAACACATATATTTATATTTGCAAAATATATGTTTAGGCCACAAGATTTGATTACTTTTAGTAGTGACGCTGTGTGCTGAATTCAACAAATAAACTTTATGCAGAAAACAAAAAAAAAAAACAATAATGGGAACATTTCTGATGCGGCAAATCCACTCACCGTAGGCGATTTGCGCAGTTTGCCTCAGTGCATTGTGCTTCGTCCCTGTCGACTCCTTGATTATCAACAAGAATAAGTCTTCCATGTTGCGTATAGCCCGTCAGCCACGTCGCTTATTGTTTGATTCGAATTATAGTACTTTTCCTGTTGCTGAAGCTTTATGCTTAATAGGGTATTATGCTTGCTATTTTTGTGTTTTTGGTTTTTTTGTTTTTGTAGTAACTATATTTGCAGCATATGTATTATATGTATGCATGTATGTGCAAATACATACTGGACTAAATGCTTCCTTTGATGTCGATGTGAGCACTACTATTGTCTGCGTAGGGTTTTAGTCTGTTTCGCTTCGCTGATTGCCATTCAAATAGAGCTACAACATAAAGAAAATATAATCTTTCGTGCTTCAAATATGCATACATACGTAAGTTCGTAAGTATATATGTACATAAATTCGTGTGTGTAAAATCAATAATACAACAGATGCTTTTGATGCACTTTCAAGGATATCATTTCGCATCAATTGAAGAGAAAATTGCTTTTGTTTTCATCCTTACTATGAACTTCTTTATTTGTGACCTTACGATGTACAACAATAAACAAAATTCACATAAATAAGCCACATCTTTGCTGACTTAAAAATATATGTAGATCCTGTAGTTACATCTCCGATTGAAGTAAATTTGTAATATTTAATATTGATTTTTCTTGTTAAACTTAATTCGATTTTGTTTAATTGATAACAACTGTTTTCAAATGGGAATACTCAAATAAAAGTGTGTGTATCCCATTTCACAGACATTCGAGACTTTTTGGGTATAAAATGCACTGCTCTCACTTCTATCACTGTGCGAATTATTATATTAACTTTTTACCAAGATTCGTTGTTGATTTTCTAATGAAATTTTATCCAACCTAAGTCGGGAAAAAAGTCAAGCGTTTCTCGTCATCTTGACGAAGTTGTTTTGCTAGTTTGACCTCTACTATTCACAAATAGCCAAATTGGCTTCAAACGTTGTTTCTAAAGGCAATCGGAAACAAAACTGACTCTCACTACTGCACATGAATGATGTTAGTCACTCGATACGTTCTCTATCGAGCCTTTTACAATCAAAATATTAGCCAAGGCGCATGTCCGGGCATCCATCACTTTGGCGACCAGCGATTGGATGTTTTGCTTAATGTTTCTGCTGCTCGACTGGAAAAATCGATACTGTCTGTTGCTGGTAGCCGCTTACCGTCATTCATGCACATATAATATACACTTACCTACAAAGTACGTACATACAGCCGTGGAAAAATACTTAAAAACGATGCGTTGGAAACCTTATATGCGCATATTTCATCGAGCACGATCCCGTAACGGTACTTTTTGCACTGGAATATATTTGCAATGATCACATTCATTGAAATGCGTTCATTTATCTATTTCTGTTGAAAGGTTCGCATTGATTTTTTGGCGTTTTAGTAGGAGCACTGATATTTTTATGAGAAACGTACTTAAGAACAATTTAGTTTTTGTCCAAAATTTTGAGAATTGTTTTCTGTTTTATATTGTAACTGATGAGTAAGTAAAAAAAAGTGAAATGATTCATAAATGTCGAAAGGAAAACATAGCAATCCAGCACTTTGAAAACCAAGCTCTTCATAGAGTTGCAAAACACCGGATTATCCTACAGTGCTATTTCAACACCATTAAAATTTTCAGAAACCATGGTTTTTAATGCCCTCTAATATTTTTCTGCGCATAAAATTGCAGAAAACGTTCCCAGAAAAAAGAAGCACGAACGACTACTAGCCAGACTGATAGAATGATCTTTGATTGTCAAAACAGGATCGCAGGAAGGGGGCTCCTGACCTCCAATAACGAAAAGAACAGTATCGCTTTGATTTGCTGAAGCAGGGCTTTACGGTCGACTGGCACGGAAGAAGCTATTGGTAACAGCATCGCAATAACCAAGCCGAATTGAGTTTGCCCGAGAGCACATATCCTGGACTCAAAATCAGTAGCGTTATATTTTATTCAGCGATGAAACAAAAATAAATAATAAAGTTGGCCCAGGCGATAGGGAGTTGTACGGTGACCAAAATGTACCAAGTTAATCTCACCAATCATAAAGCACGGGGGAGGCTCAATAATAGTGTGTGGCTGCTTTTCGTGGAACGGTGTCGGGCCAATTCATCGTATTGAAGGTAATATGAAAGTGAACAGGTACGTTCAGTTACTTCAAAACGTAATGCCACCTTATACGGAAGAGAATTTACCGGTGATTTGGAAATTGATCCGAAGCACACTTTTTGTGTGACAAAAATTTTTTTGAAGACAACTCGATCACTGTTCTGGATTGGGCATCTTCGAGCGCCGACTTAAATCCACTAGAACATCTTTGAAACGACGTAAAACATTAACTCAGTACGCAGGTTGAAAACATTTATATTTATAAAATAAAAACTTATTTGCAAATTATTTAAGTGAGAGGGAACTGGGTATCGTTCTTAAGTATTTTTCAGCGACTGTATGGTGCATCCTGCCATGATTTCCTAGGTTTTTTTGCTTGATTGTCAACGAAAATAATGCGTGATTTCGACAGTTTTATCGCTAAAATACTTCCTTGGTAGTTCGTCACTCAATGCAGCTATCCACTAATCCTTGAAAGCTCATACAAATGTATGAGTGCATATATGCCCTCGTAAGGTCACGTGCTTTCTTGGGCCTCTTAAAACACGCATATTGATGTTATCTGTCATGTGTAGTGTGTACATACATATGTATGTATATGGCAAATACATAAATACATGATATTTAATCCTTATGATGCGCCTTATGCCTTATTACCCTGCCCGTTATTTTTTGTATGCATAAAGGCGTCTACGTGAAAACGGCACCAGCGCCAGCTATTTATTTATTTGTAATATAAGAATGTATGAGTAAATGCAGAAGTATCAACTGTAGTGTTCACGTTTAGAAAATCCCTCAATACTCCAACAGGTGGTTTTATCACAAAAGAAAAATGCATCTTTTTCATCACCTATTTATATTGTATGTGCATATATTTAACCTTCTCATCTACATAAATACGAGTATGTCCATATATGCCAGTGATATTCATTTCAAGCTCGTGATTTTTATGATTTATTTTTCGGTTAAGAATTTATATTTTCGGCTTACCTATGTACATATGAATGGCCATTAGCCGGATAGACTGACAAACAATTCTATACAAATACCTCTACTAAAAATTTACTATTATTATAAACTAATAGAAATTGAATACCGAAGCCCAAAAGAAGATTAGCGTTGACACCCTAAGGATGGTGTATAGAGATTCATCAGTGAAACCTAGCGTTTTTATGGAGATCGCACTCGAGATGAGGCGGAGGTAAGCCTTGGTACTGGCTTTGAATATGTCTCATCAAATATTGATGACAGCGACCCCGACGCACAATTGGAGTTAGATTCTTCATAAAATATAAATTTTCAGTCTGAACCTGGTGGGTCTGCAAGGGCAACATTAAGTATTTGGAATAACACAGGGAACATGCTAATATATTATATATAAATAGGCAAACATGTTTTCTTTACATCGCTTTTACTGATAAACTATTCATATTTCTAAGGTATAAAAATTAAATATATTTTGATGTAGAAGGCAAAAAAATTCACACAAAAATAGTTACAAATGCTAGAACCTGTATATATGGGATGACTCCTAAATGTATGCTTTAATGTTATACTGACTGAAAAGGCAGGGTTTAAGGAATAAAATTTGGATTATGATTAATACAAGAACAAAGGTAATGATGAATATATAGATGAAGAAAAGCACAAAGCCGAAGATAAAAATAAAAATAGGGATGCGTACAGATAAAATAATGAAGATTAAGTTAGGGACAAAAATTCAACCAAAAAGGTAAATAAAAGGAGAAGGATGGAAATAGTAAAAAAGAAGGGGATAAAGATAAGGAAACAAAGGTAAAACTGAGTTTTATAACTTTTGCTCAATTTCTGGGCTATGGAATAAGTCTCACATACCGCTCCGGAGATTTTCATGATCTTCTCAACAATTTACCAGTTGGTTCACCAGGACGAAATCATAGGAAAACCATTTTACTATTGCATTTTCTCTTTTTACCTTTATTTTGGAACGCCTTAACCCACAACTGACTCCTCCACAGACCGGTCAAAGAAATTGATTTGTTGCGAAAGTCACCTTCAAATCGCCGTTGAAAATTACCCTATAAAATGTATACGTCATTTGATTTGGCATGCTAAAGATATTAAAAAGACCTTACATTATTAACCTCAAGAAACCACACTACATTATTTAAATGAATATCAATATGTATGTAAGCAAAAACTAAACAAAAATAAGTAAGTAATAAACTTGGAGCGATAATTGGCTTTGTAAACTGATACAAAACCAACAACAGCAACAACGACGCTAATTGGTGACGCAGCACACCAGCAATCGGTCTTGGATTCGACCCGCGCATATTTTGGCATATAATTGAAAAGATGCAGCAACGATTCTTACTTATCTGCTTATCCATACATGCTATTATAAAACACAACAAACCGAAGAATCGGTAGAAGAATAAACAAATTTTAAGAATAAACAAGTTAATTGTAAAGTGATATTAAAACTACGCATACGTGTCCTCATTTCACGGAAAGTAGTCTAAGGCGTTGTTATTGCTCACGTACTTCGCCACAAAATAGCGCCTTAAGAACGCTTGAGTATTTTCAAATTGTATAATCCATATTTATAAATATTTCTACACAACATATTATAAAATATGTTTAAAATTAATGTTTATTCAATAAGCTAAAGAAATAGATGTATTTTAATACAAAAATCATTTAGACATTTAAATATAGCTCTTTCAGACTAGCTATTGCAATTATGCGGATTAATATTTTATGATTTTTACTTTATAACTTTCATTTTCCAAAGTCCATCATTAAGGTAATGGCAATTTTCCACTCCTACGCCCTTGTTAATTTTCGAGCTGTAAAACAAAAACATATAGTTAATAAGCATACAAACCAAAAGGCTGTAATTTACATTTCTTCAGTAGACAAAGTGGTGATGCCAATGGCCAATGCATGTTCTTTGCCTTCGGCCATTATTGCCACAACAGCTCCTTTATCGGAGGGTGTCATTTGGGCGCCAGGCGACGTGAGGCCGGGACACATTATATTAGCACCACTTAATACAAATCGAATGGCACCCTTATCTACTTGCTGCATAGTTACAAAATATGGAAACTTGTGTAGTAATCGCAGAGTCGGCATCCACTGACCCTCGCGATGCCGGAAGAACGCTATTTCGCCGCTCCCTGTGACTAAAAGTTCTATATGATCGTGGCTAAAAAGTAATTAAGAAGTTAAAACCATTTCATTTGTATACAACTAATAGTAACCATTTAGCGATGCGGTACGAATCTTTTTTTGGTAGTATCAAGTCAATGTGTGTTTCCAACAATGGATACGTTTCCAACAATTTCGCACGGATACCCTTCTGGACAGAAGATTTCAGTTGCTGAAGCGATGAAACACTTTCCTTTTCTTCAAATCTGTAATATCGACAATTGAAATAAGTGAATTTTAGGAATGGTCTCATTAAACACAAAACTTACTTTCTAAACATTTTGAGTTAGTATTAATTGTTAAAATATTCACACAGTATATGTCTCATGTGTCGTATAAGCAATGCAAAGAAAGAGCAATATAAAGCAACCAACAACAAAACAAAAGCGAACATTAACTCTGAGTAGTGGCTGTCAAATCTCATCTGCTAGTTGTCAGTTTCAGTGCTTACACTTTACACTTAGTACCCACTATATTTTAATATGACTTATAGCATGATAAAACAGATACCTTGATTGAATGTAATAAGAATGGGATAAGCAAATTCAATCAAACTTATGAAACTCTGTTAGCGGTATTTGGGCAATACTGCCGTGGCGCCGCAATTTAATGGCGGATTCTTATAGAACTCCACAAAAGAAAACGAAATGACGGAGTAAAATTTTTTGATATCTTGCTTAGTTTTCGAGATATTAAATAAATAATAATAATAATTTTTTCTTCAGTTTCGATAAAATTCGGCGAGATAAGACAAAATATAGGAGTAAAATTTTTCGATATCTCGTTTAGCTTTCGAGATGTGTTTTATCATCGATCGATGTGTTTTATCATAAATATCAATAAAGCATCGTATCGTAAGCCCTACGGGACCGAATCGACGGGCGCTCACTTAAGTGCAGATAGAATCGAGAATAACGCGAATTTCGCTTTCAAATTTTTACCACATTTTCTTGAGTAGTTATACCAACAATTTATGCAAAAAAACGATTTTTTTGAATTTTCACAGTGGCGTTCCCCCTTAATTATACGAATGGAACGGCTTTCCGTTTACCATATAAGTAGATGATCTGCTTTTTCGTGCTTAACTCCCAATCCATAATTAAAAAGCAAGATTTCCCATACGAAATTTATCGTGCCAAGCTATTAAATTCAACTTTGGTGTTTTCGTCAATTTTATTTGCGCAAATAATATCTTTTGCAAATTATCGCTTCACTTGGGTCATAGGACACCTTTGCACAAAACATGGGATTGTTGGTTGTATTTGTCACACGATGTATGTGCTACGGCTAACGTACTACTGCCTCAAAAAATTTTTATAAACGTATTTACTATCGATGTAGCAATTTATACAATAATATTTGGTATGTTCAAGGCACATTGAACAGGTAGTATCAATAGAGCATATGATTTGATTTGTTCCTATTTATTTGGTTTTTAAATTGTAAATATATGTTTTTTTTTTATTTCTCTAAACAGTCATTTTTTAATCGAATTCGACATTCTATGCCCAAAACTTAGAACGAAATACATTGTTCTCGTTGTTTTTGCCCGCGATTACCTGTTCAAGGTGCCTGGATAAATTATTATCGCCACAACAATTTTTTCTTTTTATCCGTTTTTTATGTATAATAATAATGCATTTGATTTAAGAAGGGAAAACGGTTATGAGTTTTGCTTTTAAAAGTATTCATTGCACTGAAAACTCTTACAACTTCTGCATTTGAGTCTGGCAATGATAAGAACCAAGTATGCAATTGGGCGCTTTGATTTCCACTAAAACTAGTGTTTAAAGCAAGAAGTTGGCAACTATGCGTGCATGAATGGAGGTCAAATCGAACTACATCAAGAATAAAATTTATTTTAACCGTATTTGCGCATTTATATTGAGTGGCATCCAACAACATGGATTATATGTTTGCAGAACTATTAACGCACGAACAGTTGTTAAACATTTTAATTGAGGTGAGGCTCATTTCTGGGAAGATCCAAGCCATAATATATTTTTTGCAAAAATTTCTTACAGCGTCAACTAAACATACCAAACCTGCGGGAAATGCCACACGATGAACTTGTACGTATCTACAAATCGTTTGCTCTACCTTTGGCACGCCGGGAAAGTCATCGCAAAACTAAAATGCAGCCGGAGTTCAAAGGCTTGGAGGGGAAAACCGGCAAAGAGCCAATCAACAAAGCCAATGAATGTATTGCCGATTTGCCTATGGATGTAGATGGATCTGAGTGTATTCAACTATCAAGCGATAGATTTAGTAAAACTAAAGCAGGAAGGAGCATATCCTGTGAAAAGAGATCGCATGATTATAAGCATTTAAACCCTCTGACGGACGAATACTTGAGCATAGCAACCAAACGCATCAAAATTGCCTGGTCTTAGCTGTTCCCCACGAAAAACAGGTATCGCTTGGACATGATGCCAATGTGAAAGTGTGGCTCCAGAAGTTTCTACTGCTGCTATGGCGAAAGTTTCGTATTGTTACTGCGAATGGTTTCCATATACGGAACAGTTCTCGATTACTATTTTGAGAGGCTAATTGTTATAATAGAAAGTGCAATGCGAGTAACGTAGTCAGGTTTGATGCAGAAAATGATTTGTTTGATAAATATAGTGTAATGCTATTTACATATATTCGTCAATCTACTGTACAGTTTATTCGACATGAATAAATGCTTCCGAATATATGTTCCCCATATCAATTTTTACTGTAGCAGCCTCAGCAGAAGTCCGACTAAGATTTATTGGGATCTTGGGAGTTTATCATACCACAAAATCCGGAACGTTGTGGAGGCGTTATGTGGGTTTCACGAGACAACCCCATCTCTGTTTGCGTTGAGTAATGGTTGGTCTCCGATAAGGGTATTTATGAAGCGAGAGTGTAACAAGATGTTAATTAGTACTTGATGGGTGTCATTTATATCCTGTTGATAGGCCGTCCATTCGTACATCTCAATTTTTGGATACAAATCCAAGTTTTAATCCATAATTTATTTAAAGAACTGCGATTGTCGATTCGATGTGACATATGTTTTCTTTTTTTAATCTGTCTTGCGTATTTGTGTGGATTGGATAGATCTCGACCAAGGAGTGCCGCAATAACCCTGCTAAAATCTCTGAACACTATCTAGTACTTCATCGCATCTAGCAGCACCGGTGCTTACGGAATAGCATAACGCTATTTTTCGTACATTCGCCCAACCTTCTTATTTCTGGCTCTTAGCAAAAGTGGCCGCGCTAATGAATTCTGGGAATCCCGCCAACTAAGGAGAGCCGTATCTCCTGATATCTCCTTATTTCCTGGAGGTGAAAATACTGGACTTAACCAAAACTCCCAAGGCTTTTGATACCGTCAGTTACACAACGTACTGGTAGACATTGAGCACTCCACTCTTTTACAAGGACTGAAGATCTGACCCATAATATCTCGATATGAAACATCTAAGCATGGGAGGATAAATTATTGTGTTTCCCATCCTCACTACTGTTCAATTTCTGCATTTCGAGGCACCTCCAACCGCCAAATGGAATTTCATTGATTTCTTACGCTGATGAATACTCAGAACTCAAGAGCGGCAATGAAATTAATGGCACTTATCCAAAGGTAACCCATTACCTTCCCAATATTTATCACTTCTTATCTGCATTGGCCTCCTATACTAAATTCACAGCAATCCTGTTTGTAATGTTCCCGCCACAGTCGGTTCTACGTTGCCGGAACGACCCAGATTTATATCTGACCAAGGAGTGCCACCCCAGCAACTTTCGTTAAAAGATATTCAAATCTGTTGGAATCTCTAATAATTATTTTCTGATACTGATTTGAATGAAAAATCATAATTGGTTTTAAATCTTTTATTGTACTTAGTTTTTAATTCGCTTAATTTTTGCCTAAAAACAAACAAGATTTTGAATAAATAATTATAATTATAATTTATCGATTTATGCATGTATTTCTGTTCTCCATTTTACACACACTTGTAATGACATTTACAGACATTGTATACAAATATTAACACAATTAATTATTCATTTATTAGCTACTTATTTTTATCTGCTCGCATAATCTTACACGTAAAAACGGTAATTTTAAATGTTGTATAATAAAATATAATTAGTTAAATAGCATTGGCTTAATAGTAAAATACTATTACGTATATAGTGCATTGAAGAAAATCACTCAGGATTCATTTCTCTTGGCACACACATACAAATACCAAAATACCGTATGCATGCGTATGTAAGTGTTAATTATACAAATAACGCTTTGTTATACAGTTATGATACACTCGCCAGATAGTTATTTGGAACATATACGAAACATGAAAATATTGACAAAGTAACTATATAATAATACTTAACCCTTTAGCTTGGTCCGAATTTGAAACGGCAAAAGAGCGGAAGGCATTTTCAAATGTGGCATTCCTGTTTAATTGCATTTAACTGTAAGGGCCTTAGTCGAATCGAAACGGCAAGAGCAGATGCACCAAATGAAAAGTCTTTCTTTTACGAGATACATCTGTACATATGTACATACATACATATATAAATATATAGGCATATAAAGGAAAGTTCGCGAAATGATGATGAATCGAAATAAGGCACTTCTAGAGAAAAATTAACTTGCGAAAGATCAACAAATTTAGAAAATTTTCACATACCTACGCATTGAGCGTTAGATTGTTGAGACTTTGACAAAACGCAAAGGTGCATTAAGCAATTGATATTGGTTTTAATGCAAAGATCAATTTGTTTCCCTCTTTTCATAATACATATAGACTTGTTATTATTTAACCCAAATAATAATTTAATCTAAAGCTATTGAATTAAGTTTGAAATAATTTAACAAAATAGTTTAAAGTTAAAACAGCATTCTTTATTTTCGGGGCAATATAAAAACGTGAGCTACCAAAATTCTGTATAAATATTTTCCCAGAAAAGCTGCAGCGTGAATGTTCAGAAACTTGTTTTTTTATTAATACAAGTAGAAATACTCGGTGAGGTATACGTCCGAGGACTTTGGGTTTTTTTGTTTTTCATATTTCTTTTTTAATTAAGTTACGACAACAAATAAGGATAAACGAAAGCAAAATGTTCAGAATTATATTTTCGCCTAAGGCTACAGCTTTCGAAAATAATTAATTTTACTTTTTTTAGGCTACAAAGACGACTTTTTGGAAATTCTAGCCTAGAAGTATTTCTAATGTATTAAAAAAGCCCGTTTAACTGATTGCTAACTTTTTATAAGGTCAACTATAAAAGGAGCTCGGAATCGATCAACTCCGGTAATAGTGATAGGCATAAATTTATTTTAGAAATTCTGGGCTTTATACTTGAAATTCATTATTTCTATAAAAATGTCTTCATGCTTACTGCACGTAAGGGACAACCCTTTGCGCAAACATCTTTCCAAGAGGGAGCAAATAAACGTAGGTAAGGAAAAATAATTGTATAAATGTTATAATACGTATTACTAAAGCGGCCAACAGTCTCGGACTGTGCGGTTTCTCTACATACTAAATACATATAAAATCAAAAAACACGATCGAGCTACGCATCGGTAGTTGCAGCGTTTTGACTCCTATGTACTTTTCATTCCTAGGATAAAATACAAAAAATTTCAGATGAGTAGAAGTTTTTCTTTATAATAAAAGTTAATAAATGTTTTCATTCCGCGTTTTTTTATAATAAGCCATATAAATTCTTTATTTTTATTCAAGAGTCTTGTTTTTTAGCTCTACAGAATCAGTTCTGCAAATCAAAGATGGACTAGCGTTAACACCTGGGAAATTGCTAGGCAAACATGGCTAAATCTACGTCTAGACTTCAAATTAGGACTTTATTAGTAGGGGCCTACACAGGACATTGTCTCATAGGAAATCATGTAAGGAGATTAGGCGTTTACATGCATGATTTCTGTCGTAGCTGTAGAAATGAGAAGTAGTTGGAATCAGTTCAACACCTTTTTTGCACATGCCCAGCTATAGCCAGAAGCAGCAACCGATATTTAAAATCCTACTTCTTAACGAATATAGATAATCTATACACTTTAGGTATCAACAACCTTTTACGCTTTATCAAAAGCTCAGGGTGGTTCAATACGGGGAGGAAAATGTAGTCCAGCCCACGCGGCTCACAACGGACCCATTTTGTGGCCTAAGTGGCATCGTTGTCTCTAGGTGCGATGCGGCTGCTAAACCTAACCTAACTCTACAGAAATGTGGTATATAAAACTTTCTTGATTAGATTTCACTAATTAGTGTACACTATTTAGCACAATTCTGAAATGTCTGAAGCTGCTTTAAAAGTTAATTAATTCGTTTATTTGTCAATTTGTCATCTTGAAAATGTATCAAGAAAAGACCTTTTTATTTTTGTTAGAGAATACCAAACACTTGATAAATAGTCTATATTGAAAAATAAGTACGAAGGCGAGTTTATCAAGTGCACTGAATTGTACTGCTATAGGTACACAAACATTTTCAACAAAAAATATGCATCCATTTAAGCACATATTATATTTATGTGCTAATGAAATTCCCCAAAAAAAAAATTTCAAGTTGAAACAAACCTATATGGATTGTTTTGTGCATTTCGTAAAAATGAGTTCAGCTAAATTACGCCTTGGGCTAAAAAATAAACAGTATTAAATACTAAATTATCACAAATAATTTGTTTTAATGAAATATAATAGAAATATTGGCCCTTCCTTTAAGCTTATAATTCCGAATAAAGGATTTGTCCAACTCTGAAAAATAGCAATTCGTTTCTGCAATCACCACCTCGGTTGAATAAAATATTTTTCCCAGCAGCCAATTCTTCAAATTGGGGAACAATCTGGAGAATAATCGGGATGTGAAACGAGATGTAATCCTATTTCCATGAATTTTGTGACCACAACTGCTGAGACGTGAGCTGGTGCGTTGTCGTGATGGAAAAAGGAAATCACTCGACTTCCTCGATTCAAACGAATGCCAAACACAAAGAAATATACCGATCTGGCTGAAACTTGATGTGTGTTCTTCCAAGTGATGCTACTAACTAAACATAACCTCGGTACGCGCCAGTAGTGCCGTCGCTCTGACTTTGCACAGACTTTTCAAGCGACCCTTGTGCAAAACAAATACAATATAAGGTAAATTTCAAATTTGTATGAAAAATTGTTTACTATGTTAATAATGAAATTTAATTTAGATTGCTGCCCTACATTTTACAAAAAACCTGTCAAAAATCCTGATCTTGTGAAAGAATGTCATAAAAGCACTTTTACATTACATATTTTTTTGTTTTTGTTTTTTTACTTAACTTATATAATAAGTTATTTATAAAAGTTTTGAAATTGCAGCGCTAGCTGTGCGAAGCGGCTACGGTTTTTTATTACCGATATTCTTTCCCTGTCGTGTAATATCTAGCATTGATATTTCAAAAAGTTGGTCGTCATTGCTCAAAAAAATAAATTTCGGGGAAAACGGCTTCAAAGTTTACAAGTAAAAGAAAAGGTACATCTGAGATACAGTTAATAAATATCCTCACAACAGAAGATCTGGTGGTCAACATTCCCGACAGTTACCGAAACGAACCGGATTTATATCCGGCCAAGGAATACCACTTCAGCAGAATTCCCCATATATGCATATGTTGCTACAACAACAATAACAATATGGGAGTCAAATCTGCATACTTATCAAAACAAAAACAATTTTATTTTCACCTTTCACAATTTATTTTGAGATGGCTTCTACATTCTCTGGGAAAACTGTTTGTAACGACCAGAAACAAAAAGAAGCGTATTATCATTAATGGTAGTTGGTATTGTATAAACTTTGCCTTGATTAAATGAAATTTACACGCATATTCACCTATTTACATACCATGTGTACATGCATATGTATACATATAAACGTGTGGATATACATAACTTATTTTAACAAATACAAATACATACAATTGCTGGGAAATCGTACATTAAAAATTGCATTTTTTCTATAATTTGCCAGTGTAAATCGTTTATACATACATATCTATTTTTTATACATACATACATATATATATAGCTGCGTTCAAACTAATTTACAAAAAAACAAACTTTTAAATATCTAACACAATCATTTTCTATTAGATACAAATATGAACATCGACAGAAAGGACAATATCTCCCCATTTATGTATGCCACCTTCCGCTAACGATTGCAAATATGTATGTACATATTTTTATATCTTTTCGCCATAGACTTAGATTTTCTTCTTTTTACAAATAATATGTATACTTAGCATTCTGTTGTTTTTTGTGTAAAACAACACTAACAGTGCAATGAATGAGATAATTTTCTTAAAGTCTAATAATACTCGGAAAGAAATTCCACTCGCTCTCGCAAAATAGCAGTTACTCAACTATTAGCATTGATGCCATAGATGCTGTACACACATACGCTTACAGTACGGCGGCGCACTATCGCTAACCCTCCTTCAGCATAATCTGGGTAATACTCCTTACTTGGCTTCGCTTCTCTTTCTGCGCGTAATAAAGATATTTACACCTACACCATATATGCTACACTCACACAGCCGTCTCATGATCAGTCTCATCGATTCTGCCCAGTCGCCAGGAGTTTGGATCACCCGCTAAAAACAAAGCATTTTTGTGTTATTTAATAAAATACTTACATACATATATTCTAACTGTAAAAACGTCCATACGGAATTGAAGCTATTAGTACTATAATAAGAGATTGCAGAGAAGGATGTAGCGGAGTAGTGGTAGGTGTATTTATTAGGTGTGATTCGAATTATTTATGGATGTGTCTGCGATATGTCCTCTATATTTATGTTCAGAAAGTCTCATAGGACCCCTTCTATATTTGTGAGTGAGTGATTGTTCAATGCTAAAGGAAATTGTGAGAATGGTCTATGTGATTTAAGGCGTACAGAAATCAAAATAATTGCTCTCACGTACTAAGCGGCCTAGCAGTTTAACGACTGCTGGTGTTTGCTAAGTTGCTTCGATTTCTATATAGAATTCTATGCACAAAAGTGATGTATGATATGGCAATAATGAAAAGCGATAAAAGAATGTCTTCTCGGATTATTCGCCGACTATTGGTGGTGGGGACAATCCAAATTACTGCAGCGTACGAATGCAAATAAATCGTGTTTCCTTTTGGTGTCTGTGGGCATGCGGAGATGATGAGCTCACAGTTACTGTAGTTTACGTTTTTAATTTAGATATTCTACCGAAATTGGCATGCAATAAAATTCAATACAAATTTAAAAACTTACGTGCACATCAGTAAATATTGTTTATATAAAATCAAAGCAAATACGAAGTCTACCGAACTCACAGAATAATAATGGGTCTCATTATACTCATACTAATATTCCTTTCAAATTCTTTACACACACTTGATTATCTACAATAATATTCGTTTTGCAATACATCTATTCAAATGTGCATTCAGAAGATGCAAAAGTAATTAAAGTTGCTTACGTACTCTTGCCCATATACATACATATGTGAGTATAATATATGCGAGACATACATAGGTACTTACATATGTATATATGCAAGTTTAACTTACCACAATCATAGTACCTCGATATCCTCGGTATGGCTGGTTAGTGCCGCGGAAAGGTAGTTTATTAACGCAACAGTCGTTTTGATGAGGAAAAGAAACGGCAACAAGAGAAAAAATAAGTAAATTAAGAAAAAGAAATATAAATCGAAATATTCTAACACACAAAGGATTCAACTACTAACTGACTGTGTAGTGTGTACCTATTTTTTTTTTCTGAGTCGCTTACCCGTAATGCATTTACCTGTACGTATTAACACTATGAGTTTGTCTTTAAATGCATTCGTGTATGGATGTGAAACCCACCAAACTATAAGTTCCGAAGCTTGGGAAAAAAATCACGGTTTTGCCAAGGAATTGATTTCAGATTTTTTTAGTAGACCGATCAGGCTTATGTATCTGTGGTCATATACCATAGCAGCTTAAGTCGACGTATCAGAACGTCATGCATTTATTTGACTAAATTCGCACTTGACGCTCTGATACGTCATTGCAACGTACGCAATATTTAACAGGTTCATTCTGGTTTACTTCAGTGTAATTTGTATCAGTTGCAACAAAACAAATATTAGGTATGCTCATCTAAAAATTATCCAGTAATTTAATTTTCGAGAATTCGCTGGCAAAGAGGGAAAATATCGAAAAAAGTACGTGGACGTAAAACCAGTAACAATTTGCAAGTTTTACGAACAGCAAGCGTAAAGGAAAAATCACAAAAATGTTCAATTTATTCAGTTGAGCTACCTCGTACTAAATTAAAAAAATAAAGCAAATAAAATGCAAAATTGCAAACTTAGGATCATCTAATTTTATTTTGTCCATACTAATTTGTTCCATTTCATCATCGCTGTTAGATGAAGAAATTGTATTTTTGTGGCAATCAAAGCTTTCTTCACATAATCCTTGTTTCCTTCTATACTCTAAATATTATATAATCTAGGATTCTGATTTTAACTACACACGCAGAATTTCTATCAAATAAAAGGGTACACATAAGGGTTAAGGTAAAAATGAAATTGTTTTCTTAATGGCGTTCTAAATACCAAAGCGTTTGCATAATTTTTTAATTTAGATTTATTATCGTTATTCCTTATTTAGATTTATAGAAAAAAATAATAGTAAGGTTGTTTACTGGAACAAGCTAGCATTCGTTTCGACTTTAGCTGCCATATCATACGACACAAATACAGTCACTCACACCTTATTTGATACATATACGGTTTTTTTGTAAAGTGTTTCATAATATTTTGCTAAAATGGAAAAACAGAGTATGCTGGGTGTTATGGGTACTCCGGTCCATCAGAAACCACAATAAAACGATGGTTCGTTGACTTCAAGCGTGTTCGTAGAGACATCGATGATGCACAACGCAGTGGACGGCGGCAAGACCAGAAAGCATCAAAAAAATCCACAAAAACCTTTTGTAATGATCGAAAAGTGAAGTTGCGTGAGTTAGTTGACACCGAAAGATGTCAAAAAAACGCATTTGACTATGAGAACGCTCTATTCAAAGTGAGTACCGCGTTTGCTCACTGTTGACCAACAACAAGAACGTTTTGATGATTAAAAACAATGGCAAAACTAGATGAATTGAACTTCGAATTGCCCCTACATCCACCGTATTCGCCAGATTTGGCTCCCAGCGACTGTTCGCAGACCTAAATAAATGCTCGCCGGTAAGAAATTTCGCTCGACTGAAACTGACGCTGGAATAATAGCGCTGTTCTTGATGGGAATTACGTTGATGAATAAAGCCAATTTTGAGCCAAAACAAAAACCGTGAAAGCAAATAGGCCCTGGACTTTTCAGCCCGTACCGTAGTATAGCGACGTAACGGCTAATGAGCTGGCAGACGAGTTTACAAGAGTTTAGCTGGTAAAACAACAACAAAAACGAAAAGCCACTTCCGTTCCACTACGCTCACTACCTCCCAGCTCAATGTAAAGAAAATTGTTGTCAAAGAAGCGGAAATAGTTTAGTGCTTGCAACACAGCCAATCTCAGATGGACAGTATGAAAAATGTAATAATTTAGGCAGTAATATCAAAAATAGTAATACTAAACAAATCAAACGAGTTAGTGCTAAGTTCGCAGATTTGTTAAGCATTTGCAACCTTAACACATTGACGCCCGGGAACGAGATTTCTCGTTTTCATTAGACATTTGTAGGTGACCGGGAACAAGAAATCTCGTCTAGGTGATAAGCATGATGCAATAACAATAAACAAATCATTGATTGTTTTCGTTCTAACGGCATTTGTACTGCTATTGAACGTTATACATACATACATTGGATTTCTAAATAAGTTTTCAATACGATTTTTATTTTATTTTTTTGCATTCAAGTGTTTAAATTTATATATATATAATTGGCGCGTATACCCTTTTTGCGTGTTTGTAAATAGTCATAGTAATTATAATATTAATTTTGTTTTAAAGTTGTATACTTTCGTTATGGATTAGAAACACAGTTTTGTGGAGGGCTTTCATGATATTTTAATGAATATTATTTTTATCGCACGTCTCCCAAAGTAAGTTTCAAGTTTAAAATCAGTGGTCTTCTAGTAAACTTCAGCAAATTATTACCGGGCGGCAATGTGCTAAGCTTATTTCCGATCACGTTTGAGGTGGCTTTTATAATTTCTAATGCAAAAGAGTGTATTGGCCAGCGTTTGACCAATTTATAAAACTTCACATCTCCTTCGTCTGTAATCGATTCCGACTATTTATTGCAGTTGTTTGTCATGCACATTCAGTCATATAAATGCACACATATATGTACACACATAAGTTTGTTCATATGTATGTAGAATCCATTCTACTCGTAAAACAATTCTACGCAGCATTCAAATTCAAGCTCGTCATATTAACCGTTCACTTCTGTTAATATTTAGAACTATAGGTAAATGTCTTGTATAATTTTTTTTATTTATATTAGCTTACATAAATGTACATACATACATACATATATTAGTTTGCAGTTACACTTGGTCGTAGAATTAGCTTTGCTTTTTTATCTTTTTGGTATAAATAAATGTCATACATATGTATATAGGTATATACGCCTAGTTGATTAGTAATTAAAGATACATTTCGTTTAATGACCACGTTCGGGATTGATCTAAGACCTAAGTAAGGTAGGGTAGATCTTCAAAATGGTCGATTTACATATCGCGATTCGATCACTATGCACATACAAAATACACTACTTATGAAAAATTATACTGAAAAGCGGATTAGAAAAAGTTAAAAAAGTATGAGTAGAGCTCTGCTTTATAGTAAGTGTATATACATATATAAGTGTAGGTGCATACATATGTGTGTGTACATGTAAAAATATCAAAATGTGTTGTATACAAAAATAAGGAAGTTGTAGTGTAGTTGTAGATGAATGTTAGTAACGTAAATGAATAAATACGTCGGTATGAGTATGATGGCATTATCGGTATCTGGGTATCGGGGCGGTGGTGGAAGCGTTGGTGGTGTGGGCAGCATTGAGGCGTAAACGCGCAACATGACTGCGCCGTTAAGTTTAGCGTCATTAGCGCTTGCGCCTGTGCCTGCGTTTATGCTTGCGCTTGCGAATTTACATCGCTTTTAGCCTCAGTCAATCAGTCATTCATTATCAGTTAGCATGGAGACGTTAACTCTTTGCGTGCGAGACTTTTATGGCCGGCAGATGGGAATGCAGTTTTTTGGCTTGCCCCTTGCACTGGCTTACTTGTCACCAAATGCAGTGTTTTGGAGTTATAGGTACGGCCAAGTAATGGTACATGCTCTTCTAAAAAGGAACAACATAAAGAATAAAAAATAAATATACTCGTATGATGTAAGTAAAATCATATTTGCATAAATAAACATACATAGGTGCATACATACATAAATGAAATTGATTTATAATGCATATGTATGAATACCTGCGTGGATATGTACAAGAGCTGACATGAACAAACAGACATACATAAAAAGAGAAATCAAAACAAGCAAATGTGCGTTACACGAAATATTTCGAAAGTTTCCGCTTTGTCTTCTATGTAAATTGGATCTCAAAATTTTGCTCTGTATGATAAACTTCTATTATGTATTTTAAATTTGTATTTCCAAAGACATTCGTTTCCAGTTACAATCAAACGATAATGCTCACACAGACAGTCGGTTCTATGTAACCGGAACGACCCGGATTTATATCCGGCCAAGGACTGTCACTTCAACAGCATTCCGGCTATATGTATGGGGAATGTTTATGCTGCTACAGAAACAACAACCAATTCGATTCTAACGGGTTTGTAAAATATATTTCATATTTGTTTTCCTTTGAGTTTCTACTTAACTATTGCCCAAACATTTTCAATAGCGTTGGAATCAAGCCACTATGGAGGCCATCCAACATTTCAATCCCATTTTGCTGTTTTCATTTTACACACCTTCGGCTCGATGCTTGATATCGTTGGCTTCGCAGTTGATGGTAATAATGCTTTTTGGCAAATTCATCCAAACTGCATTCAAATAAACGGCCAAATTCTTTTTCGGAGAAGCATCCCCAAGCTTGAACCTTACCTGGTTCAAGTTCGTTGAGGTTGTCGATTATCAGCAGAACACCAGGACCGACGTATGCAACTACTCGCCCAAAAGAAAGATTCATTCCGAGGAACGGTACACTAGACAGGGCTAGTTTACTGGGGTGGCAGCCCTTGATCGGGAAAAAACCGAGTCATTCCGGTAACGTAGAATCGGCTGCCATGGGAATGCCACCTTTTCACATGCCCCATCAAACCCACTCATCTAACACCCCTCTCCCTCTGGACCCAACCTGTCGAAACAGCAAGCTTTATCGTTAGATGAGCTAGACGAACACGACCGGCGATCTACATAACACTGAAAGGAATTAGAATACCTCGAATCATGTCTTTGGATACATTAGAACCATTTTTTCTTAAATCTGCTTCATCTTCACGCAACGATAAGTTCGGCTTTGTCACAAGCAAATCAAGGATCTAATCTTGCTTTTCAGAAGAATTGTTTTTGGCCTCGTCCGGGGAAGTCATCAACGCTTTTAACTACGATATATCATTGCACCCATTTGTTTATGAATGTCTTCGACTTCGTGCAGGTGATATTTGAGGACCTTTAGTTAGCAACATTGGTTCAAATCGTTTTTCATACGCGGAACTCATCTTTTAAAAACAAGAACGTTTTCTAAATTTCTAATATTTCTATTACAAAAGGATACGCCTATTTAGCAGTATTTAAATGTATTTTATACCGGAACTGTAAGTATTAATTTCACCGGTTCCCCTTCTATTAGACGGACTGTACATAAAAGTAAAGAAAGTAAAGAACTCGACTGTCATGTCATACAAAACGCAGCGAGTCACCACAAATAAAGTAAAGGGTGTTTTTTTTAGAGGTTAGGTTTTCAAGATGAAATAAAACGTATATAATTTAATGTTATGGCCAAGAATTTAGCTTTATTATAAAGATAAGGGTTTGCCGTTATGTTTTAAAAATGATTTCGGGCAAGTGACCGCCGCGGCTGGCTCGAATTCCAGCCGAGAGGCCCAATTTTCGACCACTTTTTGCAGCAATTGGGGCCGTATGTCAGCAATAACGCGCCGAATATTCTCTTCCAAGACGTCAATCGTCTCGGGCTTATCTGCGTAGACAAGCGACTTCACATAGCCCCACAAGAAATAGTCCAGCGGTGTTATATCGCACGATCTTGGAGCCCACGCCACAGGTCCACGGCGCGAGATAATGCGCTCACCAAAAGTTTCCTTCAATAAATCGATTGTTGCGTTGGCTGTATGGCATGTAGCGCCGTCTTGTTGGAACCAAACGTCGTCCACATCAACATCGTCCAATTCAGGCACGAAAAAGTCATTAATCATGGCTCTATAGCGCTCTCCATTGACTGTAACATTATGGCCGGCTTCATTTTTAAAGAAATATGGACCAATGATTCCCTCTGCCCATAGAGCATACCAAACAGTGACTTTTTGAGGATGTAACGGCGTCTCAGCAATTATGTTCACTCCAAATGCGACAATTTTGCTTATTGACATACCCATTCAACCAAAAGTGAGCTTCATCGCTGAACAAAATTTTCTTCGATGCGTCGCGCGAACCGAACTATTATTTTCGTAATAGATTTGCACGATTTGCAAACGTTGTTCAGGTGTAAGTCTATTCATTATGAAATGGCAAACCAAACTGAGCATAAATCAAGTGACAGCTGTCAAAAAGACCATCTACGAAAAAAGTAGTGCCAACTTGAAAACCTAACCTCTAAAAAAAACACCCTTTATTTCCGTATACAAACAAATCAACTGCTCTGTGTCTTTGTTGTGCCGAACTTGCTGTACGACAAAAGTAGAAAGTTAACGATATTTGTCTATTCCAGCACGGCGTGCGGTAATCTTCATACAAATACCGGCAATCAATAGACAAAGGGTACTAAAAGCTTTGTTAGCCAATACGTAGATATAGCTTAACTGGATTCAGGCCAACACGTGTTTCTTGTTCGCCCAGACTCAACTTAACTTAGAAACTTTAGAGAGCTATTGGTTTTAGATTCCTAAGTTAAGTTTATACATAAATAAGAGAGCCAGGAAACAATAAAAATTGATTGCTTTGTTCGAATTTAAATCCAGAATAAGGCAACGCATCAAGTGAACTGTGAAAAATAAAGGCAAAGCTAACAAACAAGCAAAACAAAGTATTGTAAGCATGGAGGATGAAAAATAAATATCGCTGGTGCAGCCGCGATGAAGAGTTGTGCACCAATCTATAAGATTCTACGAAAACTAAGCAAATGTTATAGGTTAAATTAAAGGTGCCATAACTATACTCGCATAAATCTGCTGATCGAACCATTCTGTGGGCAACACTGTAATCGATTCGAGGCAAAATGCCATAATGTCGTAGTCATCGTAATCGGGCAGACCAATTGGATTTTGGTTTTACGCCGTAACCATAAAAAGCTGCGTCCCGCCGTAACGAAATAGGTTGCTGCATGACTACCATTCAGAAGTGCGCATATTCGAATCTCCGTACATGAAACACCAAATAATAGAAAAAGTTTTTCTAATTGTAATAATAATAGCCGAGAGGGCGGGTAATGGCGAACCTCCGAATGTATTTCTGCCAAGAAAAAGTTCCACATAAAAACCATCCTCGGCTCGAAGTCGGCTGAAAACTGCACGCCCATCCAATTGTGGAGCAACATCGAGGCGCACACCAGAAATAGGGCGTCGAGCTCTGCCAAACACACAAAAAAGGTGTAAGCGCCAATTATACATATGTATATATTTCTATACCAACAGCTAATTGTTGAGTCGCGGCCTTGTGGTATATAATGCCATTACATACGTTAATGAATAAATTACTAATTTCCTCGTTGCTGCACAAATAAACGACAATGTATGTAAGCTGTTTATGGCAACGGCACCAATAATAGATGACAGTAAATATCGTTGTGGTTAACACCCCGGTTAAGGTTATGGCGTTATGGTATGTCACTTCTAATTTAACCTTAAGTCATGGCTTCAACTTTAATTCTGGAAGGCCCATTAACAGGAATTAATCCAGCAAACTGGTATTTTATTTAACGTTAATGCAAGAATATGCAGCCCCGAATAGCAACGATTAGCAAAATTATACAAGTATTTGGCTATGTTATAATGGATGACGAACTGTACCTGAAAGTAGATATTAAAAAAATCTGAGCCCACGAATTGGAAACTGCAAACAGATGACGTTTGTTGCAGTTGTATTTAAAAACAAAAAGTTTCACATTTCTCATTGACTGACAATTCGCCGTTGTAGCTTTAAAAGTAGACACTGGAACAATAAACGATGAAATTTTAATTGAGGAGTGTATGCAAAAGCGGCTTTTCCCCCTTGTAGGACTTCATAAGGATCTTTCACAAAATAATATCTTTGACTTGGAAAATTTACAATATCAAATATTTTTAAAATAATTCTTAGCTATAATTATCCTTTTTTTAAGCACTGAAGGCCCTAGTAGCCAGTGTGCTAATTAAGGTAGGGTTATATTGTATATATCTCCGATAAATAATAATAATAATAATGCTTTTTCATTGAGGAATATCTAAATTTATACGACCTTTTTAAAAAAATTGTATAGGATTTTCTATGAAACTTAATAATTTTTTATGCAACCATGTTTTGGAATCAGGCGATCTCAGCTGTGGGCAAGTTCAAAACCCTGGCCACGAAAAACCAATTTATAGAGAAAGTTTTTTCGCATAACGGTAAACGAGGAGCACCTCGGCAGACAATGGCAAACCTCCGAGTGTATTTCGACCATTAAAAAGCTTCTTCTAATAAACTATTTGCCGTTTGGAGTTGGCGTAAAACTGTACGGCCCCTCATTTGTGAAAAAAGTCGAGACGCAACCCACAAATACATGTATATTATATATTGTCGTTCCTAGGCGGAACATAAGGCCTCAAATAGGTGTGCTCACCCGCCTATTATATGTATAATCCTCATTTCGGGCATCCTAATTTTTCACACATTCTTATTTATAGATAGTAACAGAAGAATATCAAATTTAAAAAACAACTAGTGCGGTTCTAGTCACTCTTCAACTAGTATGATTATTTCCATCAAATACCAGTTCATGAACATGGCATGACCACAGGCTTTATGTGTGTATGTGTGTGTGTGTGTGTGTTGTGCAAATAGTATGCATGTAAAATGTTCCGCTCAAACTTACAGACCAGAAAAGTATCTAATTTCTGTATTTACATATAAAATATAATATTTTGGGACTTTTTTTAAATATGTACATATTCTTTATTTATGTACTAACTAAATTGAAAAATTTCAATCTCTTTTTTCGTAATAGTGTTGCATTTCTTCTACCCTTTGCCAAGGCTGTCAAATTTTCGAGTTATTTTCGCAACATAGTCATGAAACTGCATGTTCTTTCCACTATCACCAGGCAAAAGTGCTACATTTTCTACGCTCTACAAAACATGAGAGTGAACGTTGTTTTTCAGCTTTTGTGCGAAAGTTTTGATTGTTACAAAAACATTTAAATAAATAAATACATATGTAAATTATATTATACTTAGTCTTGCTATACATTCTGTGAAAAATTTTACAATACATACGCAGAAAAAAGTCTATCTATAATGGACTTAACTTGTAACAGAACTTATAGCAGGACTAAGTATGCAATATATAATAAAATTTGTAGAAGGGTTGCATTTTTTCTTGTTCTCTTTTCATAAGAAATATGCAGCATTTTCGAATCTATTTTTTCCATGAAAGGAAGACACTAAATTTTGGGAGATGGCGGCCACTTCTAACTTACAAAAAAAACCATTCCTGTTTAAACGGTAATCAAGTGTTTACGTATAAATATTCGCCTACATCTAGTGGAATTTCACATACATATATACAGGTACAGGTAATATGCTGTACGTACGTTAAAAAATGAGATTCAACATATAAATGAAGGGCTTTAAATCAACTTTTAATTCGTCCAAATGTACTTACAAACCTTGTACATACGCACATACGTATATACACAGGTACAATAGTATTTTTAAAGATTCTTTAATACATTCTACATAAAAACAAAATGCATACAGTGTTGACAACATCCAACTACATATACATATACACATACATATACATACTTAGTAACGTTACGCCCGTTCGGGAATACAGAATTAAAAATTCTTAGCATTCAAAAGTATATATACAAATAATTATAGATGTACATATGTAGGTGTACTGACAAATCTACGGTAGTATAATAATATGTATCTACGAGTATTTTCGTGTATGAGCTGACAGAGTTCTGTTTAAATTGTGTTTTAAAACTTGTTCAAATCCATATTCTCCATTTGATATTTCCTACTTCCAAAATATACTCATCACCCTACATATCGAACTTCATACACACACACAAACAAAATATCAATCTCCTGGCGTACTCACCTTGCAGTTGGCGATTTATTAATGCTGTCAGACCATGACCTTCCACGGTTTTCTTCATGATCAGCATTGGTTTGTCTTCTGCATCATCATAATTGCCTGATGGCAAAAACCCATTACTGGCTATGGACTCGCTGACCTAGAAGAGGCGAGAAAGTAAATAAGCTGGTAGTAAGAAGAACATTTTTTTACCCACCTGCGTTACTTGCATAAGCTTCTTCACGACATCGCGACCCAAAATATGATCGAAAACCGATTGTAAAAATGGTTCGGCCATTATAGATAATTTTAGTTTGTCACGGTGCCAAATAAGAACGCGCGACTCTTCCATAGCCATTATAGATACCTATTATAATTTTTTTTTTTTGGTACGAGCGTTTATTCAGACCCAATTGAAAAGAAAATAAAAATTAATGTTATAAACTTAAAAAAACTATGTTTTTAAATACAAGTGTGTTTCTACCTGAAAATAATCGTCGGTTGATACTCCAAACCATTCGGGCGAATCTAGGAACTGATGAGGAAATACTATGTGTAGAGCTCTTTGATTCTGTGAAACCACCAACCTGAATGGACGAAAAATTAAGAGCAAATGCAAAAAAAAATAAATTTTTTTATATGTTTATGGTATGTACTCAGAATCCATTTGCTCTGGCATTAGTGTTCATTTTTATTTGAATATATATATATATATAATTGGTGCGTACATCCTTTTTGGGTGTTTGGCCGAGCTCCTCCTCTTATTTGTGGTGTGCGTCTTGATGTTGTTCCACAAATGGAGGAACCTACAGTTTCAAGCCGACTCCGAACGGCAGATATTTTTTATGAGGAGCTTTTTCATGGCAGAAATACACTCGGAGATTCGCCATTGCCTGCCGAGGGGCGACCGCTGTTAGAAAAATCTTTTTCTTAATTTTGGTGTTTCATCGAGATTCGAACCGACGTTCTCTCTGTGAATTCCGAATGGTAGTCACGCACCAACCCATTCGGCTACAGCGGCATTGACAGCAAAGCTATACTAAGAGCAACTCGATTCTATGAAGTACAATTAAGAATTCTACTGAAATATCGTGCGTCTGAGGCATCATTGGACACAATCAATACTACTCTATTCTGGGTCCCCGGGCATAATGATGTTAGAGGGAATGAAATAGTGGATGAGCGAAGCAGATACATCTATACCATCGACCCGGATTTATATCCGTTCAAGGACTGTCACTCCAGCAGCACTCCCCGTACACGTATTGGGAGTGAATATTCTGCTACAACAACAACAACATATCAATGGCATTTTGTAACATATATAAAAAGATCTATGGGCCGAACGCAATGATTGAGCTCGAGCTTGTTTAGGCCATATTAGATAGAAAAATAACCAAAGTACTTTTAATACTGAATAAAGTTCAAATAAGAACTCTTATCAGAGTTATCGCAGAAAATACATAGTAATATATAAGCGACTTAAATTAGGTCCACACTCCATTACTAGTTTCTAGAAGCGTTTACATGGAAGAAATAAACTCGGAAGTTTGCCATTGCCTGCCGAGAGGCGGCCGCTGTTAGAAAAAACTTTCTATCAATTGATTTTTCATGCCCGGAGATTCGAACCTGTGCACTTCCGAACGGTAGTCACGCACGAATCTATGCAGCTACGGCGGTCACCCATCTGGAACAGAAAGTGGTTTAATACGGAAACGCATTCACAATGGACAAATATGCCTCGGGTGAAAGTATAAGATTGCCACATACACGTAACT
This sequence comes from Anastrepha fraterculus, assembly GCA_037575425.1. Classification (NCBI taxonomy): domain Eukaryota; kingdom Metazoa; phylum Arthropoda; class Insecta; order Diptera; family Tephritidae; genus Anastrepha; species Anastrepha fraterculus. The sequence continues at coordinate 120,914 of JAYXIM010046691.1, forward strand.
CCATCTCAACCTACCTCTCCTCTACAAAAAAACAATATTGCGGCCATTTAATGTGGGGATATGCAACTAAATTGTTGATAGAATTGAGCGAAAGTTCCTGTCATCAATCATTTAGAGTTTTTCTGGTTTGGTCATTACCCAGAGGATCTTCAATGAAAATAAAAAATATATTTCACAAGCGCACTATTTGGGAAAGCAGAGTTTTTTGAAAATCAGTATTGCAGAAATATACCCGTTTTGGCCAAGGGTGAAATAAATGCCTGCATCATATATTATATTAAATAGATAATACCTTTATATTCATATGTAAATGTTATAAAAGCTATGCAAATATAGCATTCAGTTATCACTAAATGTTTTCTTAGTACGGAGTATTACAAATAATATTATTACTCCAAATAATCTCTGCGTTAACTAAAAAAGAAAATTGTCTTTCTTTAGTTTTAGTTACACGTGACCACCATTCGCCGGGTATCGGCTTCGGAACCCACTGTGGGCATGACACATCAAACGAAAACAAAATAATTTTTTCTACTAGCCAATATTTTTGTCATAAAAACCGTCAGCCGTTCAGATCCGCCTGTTATGCCCCATTTCGTAAGTCAACATCAAGTCGCTCACCACAAATTAGTGTCGAACAATTATAAATGATTAATGAGCCAATGATACACTCAAATCGCATTCCGATATGTACATAGTTGAGAAAGCTAAAATAAAATTTTCTGTGTAAAAGCTGTTAGTTAACGTCCATCGACTATCCTTAAAATATTTATGTTACTCATTTATACTTACTTCCCAGACAAGACGAGTGATAAGCTATCAACTTTCGTAACTTTCTCCTGCGCATACACCTCCTGGTACTTTAATGGTCGTATTAGTTTCATGCAATTCAAAATCTTTTTGAATTGATGTCGCGTCACGCGGAGGGGCTTAAATAAGCTGGCATAAACCTGAAAAATATAATGTTATACTGTTAATATGCATTTTGCATATACATTTTGAAATATATTTTAACATTTGTTTATAACTTATAGTTTTTGCTTTGAAATAACAAATTTCTGTATAGAATATATTGTATTATATATTTCATATTATATAGGGTTTTTCAGTAAGAGCGCTTCAACTTTTGAACTTTTTTGAATAAAACACAAACGGTTTGACTTTTTTAACTAATTTTTTTTTATTATCGAGTTTGAATATATACATTTAAGTATGAAACTCGATTTCTTTTGCATGACCACCGCGTGCACGTTTTACGAAGTCCAATCGTTGAACCCAATTTTCGACCACTCTTTTGCATAAATCGGCCGAAATTCCAGCAATTTCGCGTTCAATATTGGCTCTGAGCTCACAAATCGTCGCCGGCTTGTTACTGTAGGCCAATGACTTCACATAACCCCAAAACGGGACGGCTTGTTAAATGGACCGTAAAATGGCCGTAATGCTCTTAGAGTAGCAGCAACAGAAAGATTATTTTCATACAAAATTTGTACGATTTGCAATCGTTGCTCAAGTGTGTAGCGTTCCATGATGAAATGTATACTAATGAAGTTTACAAATGACAAGCGAAAAATAAAAAATATTGCGTCGTTCGCCCTCCTATCCATTATCCTACCCTATATTACATAAAAACATAAAGAATTTGTTTCGCCTGTTGTGCAAAAATTTTTAGTTAGAACTTCTTTTGATTAATCGAATGAAAAAAGCTGGTGGGAAGCCAAATATTATTATTACTAATAAATATTACTATATTATTACTTAATACATAATGAGTTTTCCATACTAAAATCGTTGATTATATTTAGGTATGTTCATGAAGCAAATAATTTGTAACAATGTTAAAAAATTATCAAGTTTTGGTGTTCATGTATCCAAAAAACTTGTAAAGTAGGGGAAAGTGAGAGAGCAAAATGACATTTCCTTCTCAGGGGAAGTTGCAAGTTTTTACTGGATAAATTTTTGCTTGTAAGAATTTGCAAGTGAGAGAAACAGCTGATCGCAAAGTAAAAATAAACACAAATTAAAATTTGCAAATCGAGTAAAAATTCTAAATTGAAATGAAAAGATGACCAAAATGGAAAATGCAAGTAAATATATTTTAGACAAAATTTATAAAGTTTATTTGAAGTCATATATTAAATATGAATCAGCCAATGATGTAGTGGCATGCACGTCTGAGCCACAGCCTCCAGTCACCTTTGCTGCAGTTTCCGAAATATGAATTGAAATCATTGAAGGTACAGGGTTTGATTGAAAAGTAATGAGCCTTATTTTTTTAAGCAGTTTTATTAAACCTTTTGGCTTATACAACTAATATTCTTCAAAATAGGACCCTCGAGCGTCAATACACCGCTGGTAGCGGTCCTTCAACTGCAGGAAACATTTTTTAAACCCAACCGCGGGAATCGCGTTCAATTCGGCTATCACAGTTTTTTGGATCGCCTCGATGGAGTCGAAACGCCTCCCCTTCAGCTTTTAGCTTTCTAGTTCAACTGAAAACATTTTGAATTGTTGTGATTGTTACTGGTTTTGCGTTCATGTACTTTTTTTAACATTTTTCTCGGATTCTCGGAAATTAAGTTGCTGGCAATTTAATGGATAATTTTTATATGAACTGACCTTATATAACATTAAGATTATTTTATTTCTAAAGTTAGTGTTTATTACATAGCCAAAAGAGTGATAAATAGTCATAAAAAGCCATACGGTGCGAGCCAATTCGCCATCGATCTTAGCAACTCAACACTTCATGCACCCCCATTACAATTTTTAAAATGGAAAACACCGAAATTATTATTGATAAGCCAACGGATGAATAGAGAATAGAATTTGGGGCCAGATTTCAGTTTGGAGACATCGTTAACAAAATATACTCATTTTTATCACAGCAAAAATCTGGTAATTAACTTGAAATTGAAGGCTTGGACTGCCAGCAGGTTAGTATGCTATGGCACGCAGTTCCGTAATCAACTGATCAGCCGTCTTAGTTTCGTTAATTTCACAGTTTCACAGCCAGAATTTGAACTCGCTATCTTTTTTTTTTTTTGTGGAGTCCGAAAAATTATAGTAGTAAATATGGCCAGAAACCGTGACCCTTTACTTCATATAAATAATAACAATAAACATACAGGCAATGCATTCACACTCAAAATAAGTATATAATTTATATTTAAAAAATACTCTCGAACCTTTATTTGGGCCACGCTTTCTAACCTTTTAAATATTTTAAAATGCATTCTTATATTTTGCCAAATACAGAGAATTAATCAGGAAAACTTAAAAAGATATCGGCTGTTATTGAAACTGCAAATTTTTTCAACGATTCCGCTCACTTTTAACAATTTTTGCTTTTTCTCTAATTTTTACTTCGCATTTAAAGGAACTAAGTTATGTTATGTAGGCAAAATCACGATTTACATAATTTAGAATTGAAATTGCTTGGCTAAAAAAGTTGCCCGTCAGCGCTTGCCAATAATATTGAAATGACAATACATTCCGTTGCGCATCACTTGGCAGCTCAAGACAAATTGTGAACGTGTTATGACACCTCATCTCTATTAGTATTTGTATTCGCAATAGCACCAAAATTAAAATGCAATTAAAATCGCGTAACGAGCGGCAATATGCTATATGTACATAATCCCTATAGCTGAAAGTCAGTGTTTAGATTGATTGAACTCACAGCGATTCATTATTAAAATAATAATTCTTAATCCAAGGAAGATTTTGAATTTTTACCTACAAAACTACTTGAATAGGTATACGACATGGCATAGCAAAGAACGGTCAAGCAGCTAAAATACCGGGCCCTTTCTCTAAAAGCTGGAGTGAGTAATTTCACCACACGAACAACTAATAGTTTCTGAATCGATTCTAATTAGTCCCAATACGTTTTATGTGTGATTTGGATAAGTTTAAAAAAAGGAATGACCACATCTATAATGTTCGATCGGTCCGTGTATGAGTAGTTATGATGTAACTGCTGTATTCCATTGCATATGCGACTCTCATTGAATATTGATTGTGAATATATGTAACTAAGAAAGCATCAAAGAAGGTTGATGGCTATGATTAAGATACACTAATGATAAGACTAACTAACATGTGGCATAGAGAGCGGAAGAATAATGAAGATTGAATGTTAACAGCAAAGCCTGATTGAGAAAAACCGATAAAGCTACACTAGAACACCCGGCCTGCCAGAGCGACTCTGTTATGATAAGGAAATAGCGGTGCCATTCCTGACACTTTAGTTTTAGAAGGATGCAATTGCATTCAGCTGGACAAACCTGCGGTTAGCCGGCGCCTGATTTCGTTGGCGATTTGCTAAATACAAATTAGCAGTTGTTGCCTATTTTCTTTTTCTAATTTACAGTCGTATAGAGGACGTAGCTGATTGCATAAGACTTCAAGAGGACTTGACAAGATTGGAAGCTTTGTGTGATGATAACTCCTTTCCTCTCAATGCTTATAAATGCCCAGCACTTGTCCTTCAGTAGACGCAAAGTTGCGATTGATTTCGATTACAAATTGGGCACTACCAGCCTCACAAAAATTTAGGCAAAAATGTCCTTTTATAAACATATAGACTTTATAGTTGCCAAGTTTGTAGTAAAGAATTCAAAGCAGTTCCAAGATATTTCTTCCCTGAAGAATTTGTATTTCTCTCTTGTTAGATCAAACCTCGAATATTGCAGCATTATCTGGAATCCACTCTACATGTGTTCATATTCAACGTTTCACTAGATTTACAATTCATTCACTTCGTTGGCCTTGTAGTTGGCTTGCATATAAAAGTACTTGCCTTTCGTTAGCATTGCCAACATTAGAAATGCGAAAAAAACCTCTTTGGTAATGTCTATAAGGGACGCAGCCACGAAACATATCAAAAGCCACTTCTTACTGGAGGTTATACTTTTCCAATTGTCCTACCAGTAAGTTCCAATTGCAATGTTCCTAACTACAAGACCAATGTTAGTCGTAATGAACCACTTACACGTTGTATAAAGCAGTCTAACCATTTTTTTTTTTTAATTAAGACATACCTATTCTCTAATTCCCGAGAGGCTTTCAAGTCAAAACTTAATCTGGAGATACACTTTTTGAATTGTGACTAATATAATATATCGTATACACCGTATTGTTTACCATAAAACTTAAATATAATATAGCTTTAGTCTCAGTAAGCTATTTGAGTTGTGCTTTAATTGACGAAAGAATAAATAAATAAATCTAATGCATAATATGTACACAGTTTCAGTATTCTTCAAATAACATTTTGGCTAAACAACTCTAACACCAACCCTGCTCTGTTGAACAAAATGAACCGTTTTACGTGATACACATGTAATCGAAAGCACTTTTACTTTGGAGGCAGAGTCTGCAACTCCAACTAATTATACTTACACCATTGACAGGCAGGAAGCAAGAGCGCTTCAAGGCTGATAGCTTATGGAGAAATGAAAGCATATAGTCAGGGCCGTAGAGAGCATATCCGGGCCCTGGGGAAAATCCGGGCCCCGGGGGAAAATTGCAAATGCGGGCCCTTTCAAATGATGTCTAATTCATATAAATACGTATAATCTCGAGTCCGGGCCCCTCTGAAAACTCCGGGCCCGGGGGAAAAAGTACCCGAACGCCCCCCTCTCGTCGGGCCTGCATATAGTTATATTATAATGTTACATCCTACTATACTTAGTTACATGATCACCCTACATATGTATATACCTATTCCTATATTATACCTACTCTTAATTCTAACTTAATCTTACTCTTATATTTAATTACTTATGCTAACTCTTATGTAAACCAACAACTGCTTTACATACTTTCTCACACTCTACACCCACACGCTTACTCACGCACTCAACATACACACAACATGCATTCCTACATTCATTGCTAGTTTTACTTTCTCCCATTCTCATTAAATGTAAAATATTAGTTAAGCTTTAAGCTAAGAAAAGTCTTTGTAAAAGTGGGAGTGAAATAAAGTTCTTTGACAGAAGAAGACGTGTTTTACTTCATTATTATATATTATATATTGCACTAAAAAGGCAAAAGTTAACTCTGCATAACTGAATCAATCAACAGTTCAATTTCTGGGTTGAGGTTTACCGGTTTCAAATTTTATCACATTTTTTCATATAACTGAATAACCTTTCAAACTCAGCGTAAATGATTCATAAAACTACAAAGTGCTCAACGTATTTTAAAACCGGATTTACAGAATAAAAGCAAGAAGACAAGTGTTCTCATAATTTATAACAAAGATATGGATCTCATAAAAATTATGAATTCATGGTAAATACTTGTATAAATATGTGTAATCATATGGCGATGAAGTTTGGATCTGCAATATGCAATAAATGAATTACAAAAGTAGTTACTTGCATAATTATATTAAAATATTTTCACATATTAGTTTGGGGGAAAAGACATCCATTATTTTCTCGGCAGATGGCTGTAGTGGTCGATATCTCGTAAACTATAAATCAAAGATTTTAAAGTTTATGCTCGTTGTTTTACAGAAAAATCTGTAAAATGTAAATAATAATAAAAAACGTCATTTCGTACTTTCTATCTTGGAAGTTAGATATAATTTTTATTGATTTTTACACCAATAGCAATTAAATACAATTAAATTATATTGAGCAAAACATTTCATACAGATTTACATAAATATTTATTTTTACATCGTTGCATTGCCTTTAGTTGTCAATGGAAATTTTTGTTACTTTGTTACTTTTTTGCAAAATTGCTGCTACTACTCTTCTACCCATTACTATTTATTTTAAATAAGGAAGAAAATTGTCTGATAGTAAAATTCAATAATTACACACGCTTTTAATTTATAATTATACAGAATCACCAATAATAATTTTCAATAAACTTATAAGCCATTGTAAATTTATAACATTGTATATTTTTGGTAATTCAACTCTTCAATATAAACAACAAAAATCTTAAAAAAAACTATTTATTTTCCATTAGAGAAGTTGTGAAGACTATTTCACCTATATAAAACGTTATATTTCCTGAAAGCCTTCATTTGATTCGATTCCCCAATACTTTGCTAATATACATGTGTACATACATAACTACATACACATAACATATCTCTTTCCCTCCTCCCATTTAACATATGTAGGTGCTACGGAGCACTTTCGTGGTAGAAGTACACAAAATATTGGAGATAATAGATGAAATCGATATGATTATTCGTTTTATAACAGAAAGCCCCTCAAGACAATGCAAATCATATACGCATCGTTAACTTAGGAGCCATGCATTTAAATACAAATAGAGATGGATATGCACTCATACATATGTATGTATGTGTGCACATCTTTTGTATATACAATATTTACACGCATTTATGACCATCAAAATGACACAAAACTGTGTGGAACAAAACAGTTTCGCTTCAAATTCGCTTGTTAAGCGCCAAAGTCGAAATGACAAACAATGAAAAATGACAACAACAATAATGGCTGCAACAAGCAAAGTGTCATTAAAAGTCAAATTACCTAAAAACAAAAAAAAACAAAAAAACAGAAAAATGTACTAACCAATAATAACGTGAATGACTACGATAACACTATGGACAAGCGAAACAGAACGATTTCCCAAGATCCGCAACGGTGCTCATAACGACAACGCAGACATCACTGATAATACCAGAGTCACGTACGCCACTCGCAACCGGCCAATGATCCAATAATTCAAGCGTCCAGCAACAGCCCATATATCCAGCATTTCTCACCCTGAGCAATCTTATAAGCCTGAGAACGAACGAACGCTCAGCAAGCATTCAAATTTGCAAGTTGCAATTATATCCGATGGAGCTGGAGCGCAAAATTATTAATAGAGAATCTCATGTAACCATCCGCAACAACAAAACTGCATTTGAAACCTCTTGCACCGATAAATGCTCTGCATCCTTTATCACCGATTGAACCACCCACTTACATATGTATGTGATTGAGCTTAGTTTTTGGATCGAATCGATTTTGTTGCCTTTGCATAATTGGAACGAGTGAGCTTACAGCGTAGTTGTTTGTGTGCCTTAACATGCGTGCGGATTAATGCCCATGAATAAAGAAACAAATGTATGGTTGTTAATGAATGTACCACATATGTAAGTATTCCACTGATACTCAGTAAATGCATTCAGCGCAAGCTCAATTTTGAAAAGGAGGTTGGGCATACATACTTATGGTACGTAAGCAAGGCTATAACTTTTGCGAGAGAGCTACAATGATGCGCTCAGAAAACTCATAAAAAATTACAACCATGATCTCTAAACAATTCAATATATGCTGCATATTTATATGATGTTGTATTCGAATATTTTGGACACCGGGCGCGAAACACCAACTGTTCTGCTGTTCATTAATTAATCGAAAGGTAAAATAAAATTTCACACAAATAGCGCTGTTTAAAACGGGCTGGAAAGATTATACTACCTCTTAAAACACGTGGACTGAAAAGTCCCAGGCCTAACAAAGAAAACACGTTTTTTTTTTGTTTGTTCAAAACTAAATTTATTCATCGACGTAATTTCCATCAAGAACAACGCAATCACTTCAGTTCAGCTCTAACATTTCAACACCACTTTTGTAGGACGATTCGTCTTTCAGTCTCAGCAAACCGCCCGTAGTCGCTAGGGGCCAAATCTGGCGAATGCGGTGGATATAAACCCAACACGTTCCTTTTGATATCTTCTCGATGTCAGGCAACTCACGCAACATCACTTTTCTATCATTCAAAACGAGCGGAATCTCCATAAAACTTTTGAACCCATTGATTCACTTGAAGGGAATTTTTTCCCATAAAGAAGAAGTGTAAAATAAAATACAAAATTCTTTTTGATCCATTGTTTTGAAAATAACAAAAGTAGTGTTACTCTTAGTAGTAGCACAATAACTCACGAAGTAATGAATAGAATGTGTAGTTTTAACAGCTGTCTTTTTAAGGTTAGTACTAACTGAAAAATAGAATTAATGCAATAAAACTATAATATATTTCTCAATAATGTTTGTCTATAATATAATTAATGGTTGTTGTTTTTGTAGCAGCATAAACATTTCCCGTGCATATACGAGGAAATGCTGCTGAAGTGACAGTCCTTGGCCGGATATAAATCCGGGTCGTTCCGGTTACGTAGAACCGACTGTCGTGATGGTAATATCGATTGCAAGGAGTTTTTCAACCCATACTTCTTTTTATAGTCTAAGGATTAATCATTTATTTAATATTGCTAATAACACGACTACTTAGGCATTTAAAAAACCTCATGTGCGATCCGCGCGATTGTGTAAGAATTATTGTAACGTCATTAACTTCAATGAAAATTTTGTAAAATGTAACCTTGATATGTTCCACGACAGTCAGTTCTTCGTGACTGGAACGACCCGGATTTATATCTGGCCAAGGACTGTCACTTCAGCAGCATTCCCCGTATATATACTATATATGGAATGTTTATGCTGGTACAACAACAACAACCATATTTAATTGCGTGAATTTGTCTTTAAGAACATTTTCTGTAGGCTGAAGTAAATATATAGAAATGAATTTTTTGAATTATAAATATTCGATACTTTTTTGACAGAATACATGTGATCAAGGTCAACTTCAACTTCAACTTTAGTATATATTAGAAAATGAACACAAACACAATTCTATTGAAAATCATAAATACCCTGTATCTTCATGAAAACACCGGTGGTGGGTGGAAGGAGAGCAATTGTACAAACAATAAAATTTTGCTTAGCCGTCTTTGATTTAAACCATAACAAAAGAGCCAAAGAGTCCGATCACACTCTTTGCACTGCATTCACATACAAATGTACTTATAAATATTATATATGTATGTGTGACTTTGCAAATACCCGGCAGGGAAAACCCAAACAACTAATGAGGCAAATTCCAAAGCTTTAAAAAAGTACTTTTGGCAATAAATTCCAGTAGGAAAGTTGCCTACAAGTTAGAAAAAATGAATATAGGGAAACTATAAACAAATGAGGTTTTTTCTGAAACGCGCATGAATTTAGTGAATTCTGATAGACATTTTCAAATGCCTATTAAAATATTAACATACCCAGGATGAACTTCCGCTCCAATTTGTAGTAGAAAGACCCTTTGTTATTAAATGTCTGGAGCGGGGATTTACCACTTTCAATTTCTCTCATTAGTATGACGAGATGAAGAAAATTCCAAGCTCCAATTGATAGCAGAGGTATGAGTCTACATACTTGTACATTTATGTATTATATTTCTGGTACCTTTTGGGTACATTTGGACATTTAAAGGCTCGTATTTGGGTTAACAAAAACGTGTTATCAAACTTCTTAACACGACCATGATTAATGGGCACTTGGTTGATAACGGTGATAACAGATTTAAATGCACTCTCATACTGTCGGAGTATAATTCCATTCGTAGCAATTAAGTACAACAACAATTAAGCAGCAGTTACCAAAGTACGTATTGCCACCACATTGCACAGTATAGTTTCGTACTGAAATCGCGCCAAGTCTCACGTGAGCCATAGACGCCGTCAGCTTTGAACTTATCGCTATAAATAAGAACATTGTTTATCTAAATGGCAACCAACACAGGCCAAATCATTTCAAAAGTTTCACCGAAATTTCGTAAATAATGCAGACGTCGTATGACGCTGGCGTCACAGCCATATTCATTCATACTAATCACGCGCATATGATCTTCCATGGTGAGTCCCGTGCCGTGTTGGCCCCCAAAAACCTATTTTTTATTTATGTATATGTGTTCTTCTATTCATGTGTGTAAGTACAAATGTGTATATGCAAGTACGTGCACAGATGCTTAGCGATCATTGACGTTACCATGGGACTATTTCCATAGGCGTGTTATGTATTGTTGATGACGCAGCGATTGGCACAAAATACAATAGTGTGCCATATATTTTTGATGAGCAATCGTTTCTACCTTGGATTGGTGGTTTGTCGCTGCATAGCTTTAGATGTTAATTTCCATACACACATCCATACACGTATAAGTGTATGCCATAAGGAAAAATGAAATATTTGGGCAAACCACTTTAGCAGTAGTACAGGTATTTTGAAAAGTAAGCAAGAGATATGATTAGGAATTCTTCTTTATATTTGAATACTACATTTGTATGTATATAACAAAATAATTATTCCATGACCTAGTGAAATTCATATTGTTTATAAGGCGCCGGTTTGTAGTAGACTAATGAATGAAAAATGAAAATTATGCGTGAACGCCGAAAATCAGGCAAAAATTAAAATATTGTAACTGCACTTGGTATAGAGTTTTCTAATAGGAAAGAATCGATGTTAACATCTTTCAGTCAAATCTGTTTATTATAAAACTTTATAATGAGCGATTCAGGAGTGCAGTTACATATCTCTCGCGAAGGTGACGAGAATTCGACACCGTGCGATGCCCTTGTCAAAATTCAGAGTCTTTAAAAATGTAACCTCTCTGACACTTGAACGATGTCATATTCCATACATAAAGGCATATATGGATCTTTCAGTTGAAAAAGGAATTATGTTAATGTCTCGCATACAACTTGTTTTATTCCACTTCGATTCGCCCATATTAGAGAACTCTTTATAAAGTAAGGGAGCAAAATCAACAAAAGATCATTTGCTTATATCTTTTGGTCTTCGGTCGGAAAATAAATTTCATGCAAAGAGCTGCGATTAACTTTCGTAAATCTTAAAGTTGGTAAATCTTTTAACTAAATGCTTTAAAAAGGATGTTGAAGATTTTCAAATGGTATCGGGTTTTTTTTTCAGCTGTATGCGAACCATCAATATCGATAACTATGGTGTGACAACTGAGAATGGCAAACTGTGTTGACATTTCTGTCCGGCAAGCTTTGACAAGTCATCATGAATCGTTTAATGCCAAAACAACGCTTCCAAATTGTGGAAATTTACTTTGAAAAAAAAACCTGTTCGCGGAGTTCATAGAGCACTCGCGACATCATCGGTGCTTACTTCTTTCGAAATGAGAAATGAGCTGCCGTTACGGTGCTATTACGCTACGGCGCTATCAAGCCATGCTGATTGAATTTTTGTTTCAAAAAAAATATCGACGACATTTGGTTCCTACAAGACCGCACAACTTGTCATACAGCGCGCTTAAAAATCGATTTATTGCAATATTCAAGCCACCATACGACGCCATACGAACAGGTTTATTGGAAAAAGTGGTAAAATTTGGACTGATGGAATGTAACCATGACTATGTAACTCGCAGCCGCGATGGACATATGCCGGGTATCACATGCAGATAATAAATTCCATGCAATTATCTACCAGATTATAATAAAAAAAATCTATTCCAAAATTATTTCTGTTTTGTGTTATCATTTTAAGTTCTGAAGCTCTTAAAAAAAACACCCGATATAAGGGATTTCCATGGAATAGAAAAACATTTAGTGGCAATGAAATACTCGAGCGACCATAAAGTGGCTTATTACCATAAAACTTCGTCAAAGTTCGTAGTTTCAATATAAATAATTATCATTACAATGAAATTGAGATTTTCCCAGACAAATAAGTGCCGCATTTTGAACGAGTTTTTGAACTTCATAAGTAACACTTGTATAATCTGGCTTAAGCCACCATCGCCAAGAAAACCAGCAGAAAAAAAATTTGGAAATGGCAGTATATTTTAAATATAAACCAACCAAGTTTAGTATTATTTAGTTGGTCTTATTTAAAGCGCCCACTGTAGCCCAATAGAGGGTGCACAACTACCGTTCGGCAGTGCCCAGGTTCGAAACCTCAGGCATGAAACATCAAATGATAGAAAATTTTTCTAATAGCGGTCGCTCTTCAGCAGACAATGGCAAACCTTCGGGTGTATTTTTGCCATGGAAGAGTTCTTAATAAAAAAGCATCTGCCATTCGGATGTAGAATAAAACTGTAAGTACCTCCATTTGTAGAACATCATCAAGGCGCTCACCACAAATAGCAGCTTGGCCAAACACCAAAAAACGGGTGCAAGGGCAGAAAGCCTGGTTATTGGAATTTAAAAAACTCGACCCAAAAAACTGTCAATTATTATTCTGCGACAGTGATCCCATTATCTACATAAATAATATTACAGTTAGATATACCACACAAACATATGAGTGTGCCCTGTTATACCTCACAAAACTATGCCTTTTAACAATTGAAACATATCATTCTTTTTGAGAGGTCGTGTATGTAAGTACATATACATACTAAGCAAGAAGAACTAAAATTAAATCAATCCAAACCAAAAATAAAATGAATATCTACTATATTAATCTGGTATTTTAATATTGACCACTACCACATACGCATATCAACGAACTAGGAAGTGTGCGCATAAGAAGAGGAACTCGAAGACAAAGAATAAAAGTCTTTGAATAGGGAAATTGGGAAATTTTCTGTACCACAGAGTGCGTCACACTGAGTAAAGAGGAACACTACATTTCGGGGATTCTTTTGATGGTTTTAGAATCATATAATCCCCTCAAAGTTTGTATAAACAAATTTTAAATCAAATATTAGTAACACAACTGATTTATTACTGACTCATGAAATATTATTGTTAATTTCGATTCTATCCTCATTTATGATTAAGCTTGAAATAAATTACGAAATTTAACATGCGTACTTACATTTTATATTGCATTTTTTGGTGGCTTCAAGTAACTTTCTAGTACTTTGCCTAAATTATAAAAATATGCACCTATTGTTCTATTATATATTATATTAAGCAATTAAAGAAATTAAATTTTATTTTCCTTTCTCCATAAGTCTTGTAATAACTGCAAGGTGAAATGAAAGTGTGTAAGTATGTATGTATGTATGTATACCTAAAAATGTGCATGCACAAGCGTGTAAGTAAAGAATTTTGTAAACCATTTTGTCTTCATTCTGATTATCATTCATTCATACTTCTATCGGTCCTAATTTGTCCGCGTAAATGAGGCACTTAAGAAAATTTTGAAAAGGAAGCTGATGTTTTCAATTATGAATTTCAATTATTTTCTAAATTTGTGATTTGTAATTTGTGTGTGTATATATTGATATAACGTTCTTAACGGCATGCGCTGGCAATAAAAAAAATTGCGCACCATCCCAAACCTTTACTTGCGTGCATGCCACTTCGAATTTTGGAAGTAAAATGACATTAAAACGCCGTCGCATGAAACAATGATGACAATCACAATGACAGTAATAGTGGCAATAAAGACAAGTGCCATCACTGCCTTATTAGAAGGCTGTAAATCTCACGTAATTCCATAGTTGTGCCCTAACTTCTGCCACTCTATAAATGCGACACATACATACATAGTTAGTAATGTTTGTGCAAATGTGCAGCCACCTAGCAACCCACTAGCGCCTATACATTTACATATGCCATTGAATTATTTGGTGCAGCTGCACTTGATTATGTACATACACACATGGTGTGTGTGAAATCCAAGTACATGAGTGGTATAAATTTATGCGCGGATCAAAGGTACAGCAAAGGATACCACTTGTGATGAACACTTCTCACTGGGATATCTACTAGATTTCTGAAGTGAAGGGTATAAATACTTATAGCATACGCGGTGTGAGCACGAAGAGATAACGTTTTTCTATAATTCAGCCGTTTAGCTCTTACATTGCGGCTACTCAGCGCATGCACACTGTCATTTGCGAATGGCACGGCACTGCACGATCAATTCGAGCCAGATGAGCGAATGAGCGAAAATACACATGAGCTAGTTGAAGAGAAAAATAGGAGAAAACGGGCGCACTGAGCTTATTGAAACGCCATGCGCACAACAGGGAATGTTATCGGAGACGAGTTGGTGGCGCTGAAGCGACGGTGTGAGCGAAGAATATATTTCCCGAATATAAAACCTCACGGTGATGATAATTGACTCAAAAGCGTTCAATACTTCGACGAGTCCAAGTCTCGTGCGACTGCTACGGTACGGTGCGTGGAAAAGCATTAAAGGAATCGACAGTATGAAAAAGGCTCTAATCAAACATAATTAATCGATCGAAACCCGTTAACTATCACAATCCCATATTAAAATCCACGCAACGTTCTCGTTTTCGGAAATAGTGAATAAATTATGGTGTTAAATAAAAGAAAGGCAATCGGTTAAATGTAAATTAAAAACAGATGCATGTGGTACCAACGAAATTACAAAGAACGCTTTTAATTAAACATACATACATATGCACAGACATAGATACATACAAATAGACAATACATTAAATTGAATTAACAAGTCAAAAATCAAAATGTGCCCAAATTCCGGTTCCGGTATGCAAAGTGCCCAAATTCGAAAATTCGTTGAGCATGGGATGCCCGAGAAGATTATAAAAACCGTGCAGTACACACTCAAAAAACGTGCCGAAGAACGGAGTTCCACCGTAGCCAGCATGGAGATGTCACACCACAACCATGCCGCCGATGATGCTGGCACAGGAAAGCCCCCCTCTACAAGCAAAAGCTCATCTTTGGGCATTCCTCGCCTTTGTGGGCGTTTCCGCAACCAACAAACTTCCACCAAATTGAAGGATAATATCACAAATATTGGCGCTGCAGGCACCGAAACAATTGAAGTCAATAAAGCCGATATGGACGCACTCGCCTTAACAACCCAAGTGACGAAAAACTTCGTGCAGCGACTTTATGGTGTTGCGGAAAAAATGCAAAGCAGCAAATTATACACGTAAGTTATCAAACCTTCTTTCCATCGATTGAAGTGCTCTATACAATTACTAAATGATTCGCACTGTTGCTGGGTGCAGGGGCTGGAGTTAATGTGCCACTGGGTGTATCGGTATGTGTTAAGTCATAACGATGATTAAAGCCTTTTTTGATTATTACCAATTTACGGGTATTTGGCTTATTTACATTCGTACAAATACATGTGTGTGTATTTGCGCACGTGTGGGCGCACAGACAAGAATTTTACACTTGTGCAATAATTTCTAATTCATTGCGAAGTTTATTTGCCTTTCGTGCAATGTGCTTATATCTACTTACTAATGGCAATGTCAGGATGAGCGTGTGAACGACTGCAACGTCACGCCAGCCAGCTAGCCAGCGATTAGAATTGGATCAGTTTTTGAACAGGTGCTGCGTCACATATACGAGCACGAATGTGAGCGGTGCAAATTTCATCTACAAATACAGACTTTCACGCTCACACTCTTGGAAAGTTTCCGCCTGAGAAAGTGATGCAGTCTAAAGTCTACTTGTATTTGAGAAAACGAATTGTACACAACGTCAGCACGTGGCGTTCTCTGTGACATTGTTTGATAAACTGCTGCACTTCAAAATTCTACAGTCATACTTATCATATTCAGATTAAACTATTTAAAGTGATTTTTTTTTTATTTATGGGGGATACATACAATATAACCCTAACTTAATTAGCACTCTGCCTACCTTTTTAAAGTGATATTTTGCCTCGTTTGATACTAGCAGATTAATATTTTTGTTTGTATTATTAGAAGAAGCAATATTTATTTCCTTAATAACTAATGTTTTCTTATCAAAAATATGTAGACAGCAAATACTCCTTCAGAAGAACCTGGGCTAGCGAGTCAAATTTCTTCCCCTTAGATCTATGCAGTAAATGTGCACTAATTATTGTTCGAAATTCGCTAGGAGCGCATAAATAATAATTGCATATAACAGTATTGCGCAAGTAATTGTGACATGCTTAGAACCAGCACTTTTGTTTCTTTCGCGAAGCGAAATTAAATTCATGTATGGATGCATTTAGTCAATTCAAACGTTTGCGTGTAATTGTTATTAAGAAGAAGCTACTTTTTACGTTTAATAAATAACAGTATATCTAGGAAAATTTTGTAATACGCATGCCAGTGTTAGCTGCACTAAGACTTAAAAAGCATTTGAGAAAATAGTCTTCCCACATTAGGTGCGCACCTCATAAAGCTCCGACTCTGTTGTGTATGAAACATTTATTTTTCAGAAAAACAAAATCACTTTTAAATTTACGACTTAATGACATAGAATATAATAATAACATTTTTTTTATAAGCGACAGATGAAAATGTTTTGTACAAAGTAATCTCATTCCAAAAGTCTGGTGACAAAAAGTTATTCGTATATACACATATCCATACTTACATTTATGTACATGTGTATGTGTGTGTAAATATTATTGTTTTCATGCTAAAAGCATCAGCTCAGATTAGTTATGGATTCAATGTGCAATGCAACAGGTCGTTGGTGCTCCATATTTAAATTTCCCCAGGCTAAGACGGTACTTTATTTCAAATTAAGTTTGATGAGAAGGTAATAAATTAACGAATGTTTTACATCAAACTAGCTTAGTGTATTTTTGATACATATAACTTTAATAACTGAGTCTTACTTTCACAAGCCGTTTGTCACTAACGCATTGCATTTGTCATGGAAATTCAACACCTGCCACTAATTATTAACATCAATAACGTATTTGAGTTGTAGGCGCAATACATGTCAGAAGTGTGCCGACGGTTCTTTCCCCAACAACACTTTTTTATTGTTATTATTTTCAAACACCCAATTTGACATATTTATTTTGCGTACACAATTTAGTACAATTGGAATGTGTTTGCGAATTTGAATTTATGTATGTATGTATGTATGTATGTACACACATAAATATGCCTGTCATTTGGGCATCCCAGATTAGGGTAAAAAATATATATTGTCCAAGCCGAGGAATATTTGGAGCAGGTGATTGCAAAAAATGTTACGCGCCACTTCCGCGAGTACAACCGTTCTGGTCCCAAGTCGATGCTCGTATGAAAATTGAACCTCAATAAAATTGCATGCGTTTTCGCACGTACGCCATTCTGCTGCGATTTCTAAGCGCATAAATATGCACAGCGTCGGAGCTTTGTATACGAGAGTAGTTTTTTGCAAAAGTTAATTTTTTCGCTTGCAGTTGTAGTTTTCCCTGAGTAGTAAAGATAAAGCAATGACAATAACAAATATGCATGATAAAACAAAAGACACAAAATTCGATACGAAAACTTGAAACTTGAAATATTATCAAATCGCCAAACGACAATAGAGTAACGGCAGCCACGCAATTCCCCACTTAGCAACAATAAATATATACATCTGCATAAATGTTAGTATATTTCCATGACAGAAAAAGCCGCAGACAAATCTCACTCACTCTTTCTCAGAACAAACTTCCAAAGAACAAACGGGGAAAGAATCTCTATGAAACTAGAAAATGCTGGAACACCGTTATGCTATTTGTTCGATTTAGTTACAGACCTTACAGAAGGTTGTTTCGTTTCTATCATCCTTTGGTATCCTACACATTCTTGTTTAGTGCGCGATTAGATGTTACAAAATTCGCCTGACATAATGCATAATGTATATATGTACATATAAATATTATATATTCGCTTATCTTTTTTCATTCATATTTAGTTATACATTTTTGATTTTTGACTGCCTTACAGATTGCTAACGAGAACGACGCAGCCAGCGCATTTAATCGCCGTCTGTGTGTTAACATTTGTTATGTTCACTGTTTGGCCAGATATAGTGGACACAAGTGATTCCTCCGCTGTCAGCGGTGCAGAGCAAACTTCAATCAAGGGCGAGCAACATGCGCAGCGACATAACACTTTGGCAGCCATCGCATACTTAGGTGCATTCGCTACTCATTTCGGTGCCCAAATATGGATGACATTCATCTCAGGTAAGAAGAAGTTGCATTGCCACCTGCCTAGCTCATGCATTCACATATGACTATAATTCAAATGAGTATAAGGAAAAGGACAATGGGAAGACATGAAATGAATAGATATTCTTTAATAATATGGGGAAAATAGAATAACATAGAGTGAAAAAAATTAGTTTGTACCTTTTCTAATTTTATGCTACAACGCAGTATTTTATGTAACTGGGAGTGTTTAGAAAAATCTGAATCCAGAATTACCCAAAATAGAGGCAAACGAGGTTATAATATTAGGGTATTAGGCGCGGACTTGTACCGCCCAAAATGAACTAATTCCGCAGACAGTTTAATTTGAAGATCATACACAATTACGAATATTATATAAATGTATGTGTGTATACAGGTGCAATTGAAAGCGTTTAAAACAGCAAAAATCAGATTACGCCAGTAAATATGCACACATCGACATACATATATATCATATTTGCGCACGAGGTTCGCATTTAAATTGCATGCACTGTTTGCGTATGCAATCTATACAAAAGATAGTTAAGATCATGAAATTGACGTTGGTGATAAAAAACAGTGCCCGCCAATAAAATTTCAGGCTATCTTATTGAATGACCAATAACGGCTGTCTTAAATCCAGTGCAAAATAGTTGTGAGTAAGAAAGGCTAGTCCCCAATGTTTTTGCGCTGGTAACTAGTCTAGGTATATTGTATATACGGGAGTAAAATAAATAAGAAAATTAACTGTGGACTAGTACCACCCCGAATTGGAGTAGCTATAACGTGGTCTAAGCATAGTCCGATTTACTGCGGAGAATATAATGAATACTCACTCATACGTCAAAGGTGTCGTATATTGATACATATATACATATGTAGGTGTATATGTTTTGCACGAGCAAAGATTCACATTACAGACTAAAGTGTAAATTCAGAGCAATAAAAATTTTTGGCTGTCGGTGAATTACGCGTATGCACGAGTAAAGGGCATTACTCTGGAGGTATTTACAGGCAGAAGGTGTACGTGCACATCAAAGCTTGTCAAAAAATTAACAAGGGGCAAAACTTTTTCCCGGAACTTTAAGAGCCACAATTTATTAGCACATTTTTATATAAATACTAGCTACTACTTTCAGATAATTTAAAGATTTATATAGTGAATTTCTTATTTATATGTGTATGTATATACATGTACACACACATACATAATTGACGCATAAATCCTGTACTAAGTGTTTTTACTAAGTGTCTGGCCGTGCTTCACTTTAATTTTTGTGTGCGTCTTGAAACTTTCATGGCAGAAATGCACTCGAAGTTTGCTATTGCCACCCCAAGAGCGCGCGCTTTAAGGCAATTCTTTTTCCATAATTTTTCGTTTCTTGTCCATGGTCTTCGAACCCAGACACACCGAGTGATAATCACACACAAATCCACTGGACTACATAAAATGTGATAAGCAATTTCATTATTTTCATGAGTCCCAAAAAGCTTGTGGTTTACCATTAGAATGTAGAAGCTCTCAATATCTGCAATAATATTATTTCGTATAATAACTTGAAAATAGTAAGAATTTTTAGAAGCTATTATGGATTTCAGATCCATTGTATGTAGTACTGTGTCATTCATTTTTTGCATTTCTATTACTAGTAAAAGAGGGACTGACCTATATTTTTGCTTAAACAAGGAGGATCTTACAGCTTTAGACGGACTTTGCAGGCAGATGGTTTGTCTAAATTTTTTCGTGGCTGAATTATTTTTGCTTTCGGACTGATTTATTTCATTTTAAGATTTGGTTTTGAGTAGTTGAAGTCAAGCTTAAATATTCCAGATAAAAGTCAATTCAGTCACTTCTTGAATTCCATTTCTCCATAGGTTAGCCTAACCTAAACTTGAATTCCAATAATAGTTATTTAAGCACAATATTTTACATACTTATATTTAATCAATGTCTAACGGATGGTGTTTTACTTTCCAGGGCTATCGCTGTATTTCTCATTGCCACGTCACACATTTGGACAGTGTCAGCAGATTTTGTTCCCACGTTATTTCGCACTGAGCTCTGTGTTGAGCATCAGTATGTTAATACTTTTTGTCAAGTACTTCCTTAACTCGTGGACTGTAGCCACAGTGGTGCAATTGACAGCATTGGCTGCCACCGCCTTAATTGAGTTAATGATACGTCTCTATCTCGCACCTCCAATGCTGCGACTGATGCACGAAAAATACCGGATTGAAGGTGCTATCGGTAGCGGTCGGGAGGTGGGCTCTCTCGAGCAAGGCGATCTCATCAATTGTCCACACTATCAACGCATCCACAAAACATTTCGCCGCATCCACATGACGATAGCCATGGGCAACATGACG
This sequence comes from Anastrepha fraterculus, assembly GCA_037575425.1. NCBI lineage: Eukaryota > Metazoa > Arthropoda > Insecta > Diptera > Tephritidae > Anastrepha > Anastrepha fraterculus. The sequence continues at coordinate 142,015 of JAYXIM010046691.1, forward strand.
GTGCTGTTAGCTACCTGCCTTCATTTGTATTTTCTCGCATCGAAAATACAAATTAGCTAAGGTGGTAGAAAAGAAGTATATATTGGAAGGATATACAACAAAAATGAAAGCTAACCCAGCGATCAATATACATACATTAACAGACTACAAGAAGATTAAATTGTAACTAGCTACGGCAGCTACCCGAATGCAACACATATACGCATATACCATACTTATAGATCTTCATGTACGGCGATCTTTCCTACGCTACCAACGTACCAGGATATGCGAATGTGCGAATTTTCAACTATATACCAAAAACGAATTGCATTTGTAGTATTTAAGTTAAAATTGTCTTCGTAATGACATATGTATTAGCATTAAGTCTGTAATCAAGCATCGAAATTATTACTTACCTCCATCTCACAAAATCTTTCATGAATAATTCATTAAATTTAAGTATGTAAATGACTTACGAAAAGTATTCGTATATAGAAACTGTGATACCCATAATGCATGCATATGCACCTCCCCATTTTAAATCATGCCATATGAACCCCCGTAACATTGTGGACCTGCAATTTCAGCTGGTGATACAAATTTTAGACCTAAATACGTATTCGCATCGTCTACTTTCAAACATTCATACATATGTACATCATGAGCTTTTGTCCATCTAACCACAAAACCAAATTACAGGATTTTTTATGTTAACGATTGAATGAGTATATATTTATGTATGTATGCGTGTGTCTATCATATTATCCAAATAACTTAGATTTTATACAAAATTTACGCATACACACCGAATTATAAATTTCTGGCGCCTTTACCGAATTTTTATTATTGAATCGAAATAAAAATGTGATTTTACATATGATATGTATTTAAAAGCAATATTAACTATACAAAATATTATATAATAATAAGTAACTCGTACAGGAGTTCTGCATGTTTGTATTATTATGATATAATTTTATGAAAGTGTGAGAAATGAATATGGACCCAGAGCAGTGTTGATTTCGAGACCTCAGTCCTATGAAAATAAAATAAAAACCAAATTAAGACATTTTAAAAGAACTGTTTTTTTAATTAAGAATGTACAAAGGTTTTTGATTCTTATCAATGCAACTTTCTTTTGTGCGATTTTTTTAAATTGATGGCAAAAGTATGAATTAATGCAACCGAAATATGAAATACGAGCTCAGAGAAGCAAACAAGGCAAATAAGGTTCCCACGAATCTAGGGTCTACGTTACCGGAACGACCTGGATTTATATCCGGCCAAGAACTGTCACTTCAGCAGCATTTCCCATATATGTATGGGGAATGTTTATGCTGCTACAACAACGACAAGGCAGTTTGGCCCAGCTGAAAATTTTTCTTCTTCTTGATTGGCGGATTTGTTATAGCAGTTGCCGTTGTTATAGCAGTTTACTAAGCCCTGCCGGTATGGTGTAGGCACCAGTCGTCATCGTCTAACTCATCTAACGGCAAGCCCAGGAAACGTGCTGTTTCGAGGGCTATTAGGCGAATGGATTTATGGAGGCATGTGAAAAGGTGGCTAATATCCTCGGTGTGCTTTTCACAGAAGGTCGACGCTCGCTCTGGACGCTTCAGCACATCAACAACCGAAGAAAATGTTGAGAATGTGAAGAAAATTGTTACGGAGAACCGTCGAATCACAATTAAAGAAATTTCTGAGGATGCCGGCATATCGGTTGGCTCATGCCATGCAATCATTTCAGAAATTTTGGGCACGAAGCGTGTGGCAGCGAAGTTCGTTCCAAAATTGCTGAATTTTTACTAAAAACAACGTCGCATGAGCATCGCTCAAGAATTTTTGAATGACGGGTATATGAATTGTATATATTGTTGAATTATGGGTATATGCTTATGGCATCGAAAGCAAAGCCCAATCGTCCCAATGGAAGAGTCCAGAGGAGTCAAGATCAAAAAAAGCACGCCAAGTTCGATCAAATGTCAAGGGTTTGCTCACTGTTCTCTTCAATTACCATGGCGTAGTGCATCAGGAGTTCTTACCACAAGGTCGTACGGTAAATAAGGCATACTACCTTGAAGTTATACGCCGTTTACGTGAAGCAATACGAAAAAACGCCCGAAGTTGTGGAAAAAATGCATGGCTTTTGCATCATGATAATGCAGCTGCTCACTCGTCTTTGCTTGTGAGAGGTTACTTGGTTAAAAACAACACCGTTATCATGCTGATGCCACCATATTCATTAGATTTGGCCCCTGTGACTTTTTCACGTACCCAAGATTGAAGAGACCCATGAAAGGACGGCGTTTTGCGACGATTGAGGAGATAAAAACCGAATCACTGAGAGAGCTCAATGACATCCAAAAAGTTCATATCAGAACTGCTTCGAGGATTGAAAAAAGCGCTGGCTCAAGTGTATTATATCTGAGGCGGACTACTTTGAAGGATATAAAATAGAAATTGATGAATAAAGAAATATTTTTTGAGAAAAATTAAAAGTCACCTTATTTTTTGAACACACCTCGTATATTGAGTATGTCGAAGTCTATTCTAGATAAGTAATAGTACTCCAATATCCAAAACGTAAAGACGGCTGGCATGGATTTAGTGGGGGAAAGTTAGAGATTCCTCGCAGTGAAAACGTGGGAAAGGCTCGCCAGATAAATATTCACTTTGGTACATAAGCCATAGATGTCATAGCTGGACGCCATTGTCAAACAATCGTCAGTATAGGAGACCACTGAGACTCTCTCAGGTGGTTAATCAGGTGGTTACAGCAGAAGAGGTTTTGGTTAAACTCGCGGTTGATCTGAGTGTTTAGGCGGTGATTGCTGTGGTGATACTGTGCACTCTGCGGAATCCATGCCGATGTGTTGCTTGGATCAGATGTTTCGTGTAGAGTGGGAGGAGGAGTAGGAGTAGGAGGGTCTCAAGTGCCTTCAGTACTGCGGAAAAAAAGAATTGTCGGACGGCGGGAATCCTCTTGGTTGGCGGGTTTCCCAAGTTTCAGTAGGGTTGTCAGGAATTATGAGCGTGGCCATTCACAAGTTGAAGACCTTTGTGAGATATCCTACTCCAAATGGACCCAGGCAAGGTCACGACGAGAATATATATACATATATAATTAGCGCTTACACTCGTTTTGGGTGTTTGGCCGAGCTTCTTCTCCTACTTGTGGTGTGTGTCTAGATATTGTTCCAAAAATGGAAGAGCACGTTAATGCAGAGGAGAAAAATTATTACCATGGATGACTATCGAAAAGAATTCTCGACAAAAGGCGAAGGAACAAGTTCAGAAGATCCGGTATACACTCGATATGAATACATGGACTCTGTTTCGTAAATGACGAAGTTTTTCGATATGGGCCCATGATACAATCATTTAAAGGTATTGCCTTGATTACAACAGAGGATGATAGATTTAACAGATTTGGCCATTAGCTATGGTGAAAGACAAAATTATGCTAGCAACATCGGCTGTGACGTAACAGGGGATTCGGTAGCCGAAGTCTGCATTATCGTTCCACATGTATTCACACACTCGTCCAATATCAATCGTTGTTCAGATGGCAACGAAGCAACATGAGCGAAGAATGCAGTTTTTTCGTATATCGCTAACACACGGCGTTCGCCAAAGAGAAGGTCAGCATAACCACAGCCTAAATACGCCGGTAACAAGTGTAAGTCTAAAATCGAAAAAAATCACTGTATGTAACTTAGGGGTTTCCAATAAGAGGTGTTATTTTGATATACAACGAGAAATACTATTTTTTAATATAAATGATCGGATGTTTATTTCATTATAAAGAGGAAGGTATGCCGTTAATAAATACATCAGGCGAATGACCATCACGACCACGCTTACAGGACAATATCCTGTTCATGAAATTATCCATAACCGAATTGCAAAGTGGCTACCCTATGTCCTCGATAGCCTCACGAATTCCATTTTTGAGGTCTTGAATCGAGCCTGGGCTGTTAGCGTAGACCTTCTCTTTCACGTGGCCCCATAGAAAAAAGTCACAAGGTGTTAAATCACAAGATCTCGGTGGCCAATTGTGATCACCTCTTCGAGATATAACACGGTCCGAAAATTTTTCCCGTAAAAGATCAATGGTTTCGGTGCTTGTGCGGCACGTAGCGCCGTCTTGTTGTCCAGATCAATACCATCCAATTCCGGTCATAAAAAATCGTTAATCATCTCTCCATAGCTCAATCCATTCATTCATAACACCTGTTATTGGAAAACTCTTGATAACCCAATTCGTTAAGTCAATATATTTCTATCTACAGCTTTTTAGAAAAATATGTTAGAGAGGTGGGGATTTTACGTACTGTAGACTTTTGTTAGGATATTCGAGCAAATAAGGTTTCTATACATTTTGTATGAGAAAATTAGTTTTCATCCGATTGCAACGAAGGATTGCAAGGATTGTTTACACTCTGAATGGGTCACGAGTTTACAATAAAATACTTGGTGTAATTGATATCGAGTTATGCTACATCGAGTTATGCGACAACAAAACGAAAAACGAATGTGACATGTGAACCCTCAACCTCTTTATATTTCGTACAAATAAAATAGATTGAATACAACAGAATTCAAAAAGCTTTTTAATTAATTTTAAATCAATTTGGGGCTGGAATTCATAATTCATCATTTCGTCCGACCATATTCTACATACAGTTTGTCAAGACAGTATTTTGACATCTACTAATCTACCGAAATTCAGAGATACTGCTTAAAGAAATATGTATTTATTCATGGTCTTTTTTCATTCTTTGGCTTTATTTGTAATAATAATTTATGAGCTAATAATAGAATATACAGTTATACCATTGAAAAACAACACAAAAAAAAAACAAAGTAAAAATTATATCCACTTAAAACACAGCTGTCAAGAAAGTATTTTTACATTTGCAGTTAATAGCTTTAAATTATATCAACGTTTTAAAAAATAAAATGTGAATCAGTACTTCGTGTGGCAACCCCGAGCATCTATACCACCTTCTAGTCGGCTTTTCATAACGTGAATCAATTTATGAACATTATCGTCCTGGGATATCTTGTGTCATTCCTCGAAAATAACGTTTTTAACCTTTGCTCGGACTTCTGAGTGTTTTTCACAACTTTTTCTTTAAATATGCCCACAAATTTTCTATTGGATTCATATCCGGGCTTTGAGCTTGTACTTATACCAGAAACTTTACTTCAATCAAAAAACTGCCACGTTCTGGCCATATGAGCTTTATGTGTTGGATCATTGTCCTGATAGAATTTAAACTGAGGGTTGTGGTCAACAATGAAGCCAAATTTTGTTGCATTGTTTGTCCCTTGAGATGTTTGAGTGAAAGATTCTTCGCAAGATTTTTGAACGTTTGAACGTTAGTGGCGGTGATTATCGTAGCCGATGAAACAATGAGCAGTATGAGTTTACGACGAGACAGACATAGTGGAGCGAATAAAGTGCAGTCATGTCATCCGAATGTATACAAACGCTCCGGATCTGAAAGTATTCGATGCGTTACCAGCTGGTGGTAGCCGGATTCATATCCGGCAAAGGACTGGCACTTCAGCAGCATTCCCCATATATGTAAGGATAATGTTTATGCTGCTACAACAACAACTGGCGCGCTTTGTTAAACCAGTCCAAAATCGAGTAAGAGGTTATCGCGCCAATCAAGAAGAAGAAGAATATTCAAATATTGACGTGCATCCATCCTATCTTCCATTAACACCAAATGACTTGCTGGATATGCATGTCCACATCATGACTAAAATTTTGCCAAATTTTACTTTCGATATAAAATTCCGCCTTTCCAGTGCTTTTAATGACTGCCTCCACTATCCCATCGTTGTCCATCGTTGGAATACAAGATGATTTTAGCCTCCTCGCAGATTATCACAACATCCAAGTTCTACTCGAAGATAGCCGTCTTTGACTATGCGGTGCAGAGAACAAAGGCTTCTTTCGAGCGACTCGTGAAGTACATATGTATATTGGTTCTTTAGCAAAGCTTGGCGGACTGTTTCATGAAAAACTTCGACCCCACACTCATCTCCCAACTCATTTTGCGGCTACTTTTCTCAACAAAATACGTTCGGCGCCGTCAGATATTTTCTATGTTCTTCCACTTGCAGATTTTGGCTCCAGCATATTTTCATTTTTTGCACAATTTATTATATCATAAACAGTTTTTCGGGTTAAATAAGTCATTACTGATAACTGTTGCACTGACCAACTGAGTCACCTCAAACGATGTCCGTTTTCCAGGTATTTTTGGGTTCTTTATAATTTACGTAGGATTTGATATTTTACGATCATTTTATGGCTGATTTATGACTAACGCAACAACAACTCGGAAAGATAACAAATCGTTTTAGCAAACGATGGCGAAAATAGATATGTAAAAATACCTCCTTTTTTTATTAACTTTTTTTTTGCTGATAGCTGAGAGAAGCATTTGTTTTTGTTTTTCTTTCTCTTTGTTTCGGTGAATTTAAAAAGTTAACACTACGAAATGGTGGAAACTATGTAAGTTAGTGAAATAATTTGGAAAGACTCTCCAAATTCAATAGGAAGCGAAGGTTTTAGTTAAAGAACAGTAAATGACTTCAATTTTTGTATGTCAAAACATTTTCTTGACACACTGCATGAGTTTAAACATGCACAAGCTGCTCACAGCCGTATTTTTATTGAAATAAGACTAATGATGAAAGTTCTATGTTCTAATGTTCTGAATGTTCTAACAAGAGGTTCAATTAAAATTTACAAAAATGATTGCCGCGTACACTTCTAAAGGACGAGCTCCTCCTCTTATTTCTGACGTGCGTGCTGATGTTGTTCCACATATAAAAGGGCCCACAGTTTTAAGCCGACTTCGAACAGCAAATGGTTTTTTTTATGAGGAGCTTTTTCATGGCAGAAATACTCTCAAAGGTTTGTCATTGCCTGCCGAGGGGCAACCGCTACTAGAAAAAACTTTTTATATCATTTTGCTGTTTGGAATATGATTTTTTCTATTTCAAATACTCAATCCATATTTTAGATTTTTATTCTTCGATATCAAATATTTTCTTACAGCTCTTCAAACATGGACGAGAGTTATCGAAAACGGCGAAAAAGTTATCTGTAAATTGAAATCGAAACTCAAATAAATTTAATACTTAAGCTACAAATATTATTGGTAATATAATATTATCTATGTACTTATATACATACATATGTTCTGACACTAATATACAATCATTTCAAAAGTAAAATATTACCGAGTTACGTAAATGCAGATGAAATGAATAAAACATCAATTTTCCGTCTTAGATTTCGAACAGTTTTTAATAGAAATATGTAGCAACAAACTTATTTGTACACTCGTATCACTCACCCCCTCAATTTCCTTATCGAATCGAACCGGTCGTAACCGACACAGCACAATAATCAGGTAAATAAAGTTGACCACGAAAAATAGCCCAGACCAGAGCACGACATCCGGCTTACACTCTACCAGGTAGCCGTACATTGCCATTAGCGTGCACCCAATAAGAATGAGCGCCCGCAGCCACAGTGCACCGAAAGGTCCATGCGGCGCCAGAAATGCCAGTAAGAAGAAGGCATTGCCCAGTTGGAAATAAAGATGATGAGGTCTTTGCCAAACCATACATTGTTCGATCGACCAATCGCCTGGATTAAGAGATCGCAGAGTACCGTTGTTGTCCCATGTAATGGTTCCACTGCCTGCACTGCTGCCAACTGATGTCGTTGTATGCGCTATCGAAGTACCACTTACAGTCCCCGTCGTTAGAGCGTTAACTTGGGCGCCTTCTATACCTCCATTTGGAGTGGCTGCCAACGGCATCGTGCCGCCTATCACAGTATCCACATTATCCGCTGCGACAGCTGTATTTATCGCCACCGTAGTAGCTGCAGCTACCGCCGTTGTCGCCAGATTAAATACACCCAAATGTATGCCAACATTGTAATTTGTTGAGTCCACCAACCCGAGTGCGAGCGCACTTATGAGCAACATATTTTATTATGCTCTTAGTAGACTTGAAATAATTCGGCGCGATAACAGTGAGTCATTCGGGATAAGGGCTTAAATATCTTCTCTTTTTTGACATATGAAATTTAAAAAAAATTTTTTATCTTTTTGCTGGTTACTACTGTTGTATGGCTGTTATTTTCTTCAGCGAAACTGTTTAAGATTATGACGACCCTTTTAATCTCTTGGTTGAGTCGTCCATGTTGCATAGCTCAAGTTGCCTGTTTCAATTTATGTTGTCTGCAAGAAATTACAAGATACAACGCCATATTAGTTAAAGCATTAAAGCATACATATAAAAAAATAATATAACAACAGTAAAAAGTAATGATATAGGTAAATTAAACAATCAGGCTCCTCCAAAACTTCATTCTGCTAACCCTAAAACGCAGAACGGGAACGTAAATACAGCGACAGAAATTTGACGCAAAAATTATCTGTTCTTTATCATTGTCCATGCGTATTTAGCTTTTACTGTTTGTTTAGATAAAAATGTGAATAATACGATTCTGTAATTATGATAAGCACAATTTTGAATGGACTAACCGGCAACCGGCAGAAGTCGAGATCTGCCTGTTTGCTTATGGCACTCTACTCTATATAACTGGTATTTCAACGCGCATTATTTTAACAATTAACAAATTAAAACTCAATGTTTACAAAAGTAAGGCTATCATAATAAATGGAAATTCAAATGAAGATGCAATCATAGATAATGAAGCTATAGAAAATCTATGAAATTAAATACCTAGGTTAATAAATAAATAATTGGCGCGTACACTTCTGTTAAGTGTTTGGCCGAGCTCCTCTTCCTATTTGTGGTGTGAGTCTTGATGTTGTTCCATAAAGAGACCTATAGTTTTAAGCCGGCTCCGAACGCCAAATGCTTTTTATGAAGACCTTTCTCATGACAGAAATTCACTAGGAGGTTTGCCATTGCCTGTCGAGGAGCGACCGCTATTAGAAAAAACCTGTTTCCGGTATTTGATGTTTACGTACGGCATTCGGCACTTCCGAATGGTAGTCACGCATTCGGCTACGGCGGTCGCCTAGGGATAGATATACAATTTAAATTTAAATTTTGAAAGCCATTTGAACTATGTGTGTAGCGAAACTTCTTGGCTGTTTCTGGTTTTTTCGTAGAATTGGAAGAAGATTGTCAATTGATAACGCCTTAAGATCATATAAGCATAATCTGATGATCAAGCATCACCTTGAGTATTGCTCTTCAATATTGTTCCTGGATTCAACAGAAATGAGAACCAGGCTGCAAAAATTACAAAATAAGGGTATGCGTTGTATTCTATTGTGCAATATATTGACCCCCAATGACATGCATGCTCGATACTTTAGAATGGCTTAATATCAACCAATGAATGTAATGAATGTTTTATTATTAGTATTTAAAATGAAACGTAACCTGTTACCCAAATATTTACCATTGCAGCTGGTATATATGGGAGAAGTGCAGACGTATAATTTAAGGGTTATACCTATACAGTTAGTTAAGGGGTTACATATACGGCCGCCGTGGCCGAATGGGTTGGTGCGTGACTACCATTCGGAATTCAGAGAGAGAACGTCGGTTCGAATCTCGGTGAAAGATCAAAAAATTAAGAAAAAGTTTTTTCTAATAGCGGTCGCCCCTCGACAGGCAATGGCAAACCTCCGAGTGTATTTCTGCCATGAAAAAGCTCCTCATAAAAAATATCTGCCGTTCGGAGTCGGCTTGAAACTGCAGGTCCCTCCATTTGTGGAACAACTTCAAGACGCACACCACAAACAGGAGGAGGAGCTCGGCGAAACACACAAAAAGGGTGTACGCGCCAATTATATATATATATATACAGTTAGAATTTTCAAAAAATTGATTTTGTTTTTCATAATGTGCATAATAATACACACAGAAAACTTAATATCGTACCGGTGAATATTTTCGAAGTTACATGCAAATCACACAAGGCAGCGCGTTTTTCTCAAAATGGTGTTTTCAAAGTCGGTGACCAACATTACTCGAAAAAAGCCCAAGCAGATTAGTCTCAAGTTTTAACACGAGTTTCTTAAATATAGTTTTTAGTAACTAATTAAATATTTTTTCTCACCGATAAATATTTTTTTTATAAACAATTTAAGGCCGAAATTTTGGTGAAAAACCGATGTTTTTTTTTAGAAACCGCCATTTTGTAAAAAAAAAATTCTTTTGCTTATTCCTTCAATTAAATACTAGATTTACAGTACTTTCCTAGATTTACAGTACTCATATAGCAATCCAAGAGGAAACAGCTACGCAAGCACTCATGCTACACACGAAAGAAAATTTCAAATTGGGCAACCTCACCGGTCACCTAAATATCCTAAATAAAATCAAAAACACCATAAGCATGGTTTCACAAAAGGATACGCAGTTACCATTCCTGAGAGAATCGAGTGGAAAACAAACCCGAAATGGATGAATGATGATTCACAAAAATGGTACACTGATGGATCCAAAACACCTTGTGGTGTAGGAGCAGGAGTAGTGGGGCCCAGAATCCACAAATCATACACTCTCACCAGGGACACCACTATCTTCCAAGCGGAAGTATACGCAATAATGGAAGCAGTAAACATCATGCAACGTAGAAACCACAAGAGAGTAAAGATCAAAATACTCTCGGACAGCCAATCAGTTCTAAAAGCTTTAGATAGCTATACCTACAACTCAAAAACCCTCTTAGAATGCCACAAGGCACTCAATAATCTGGCATCCAAAAACAATGTTTCATTAATTTGGGTACCGGGACATGAGGGATATGACGGCAACGAAAAGGCAGACTTTCAAGCCAAAAAAGGGGCAGATGAAAAATTCATCGGACCTAGTCCTATGTTCGGATTCAACAAAAACAACCTGAAACAAAAAGTAAAATACTGGGCCGAAACTCTATTAAATCAGCATTGGAACAACGTAGAGGGTCTTAGACACTCCAAAAAGTTCCTAACTTTCAACGCTAAAAGAGCTAACATGGCCCTCACGTTAAACAAAAAGAGCATTCGCACTCTCACAGGCGCCCTCACTTCACCTGCAACAAACACTTACATAAATTAGGCATAATTAACACCAGCACCTGCAGATTCTGCTGCGAAGATGAGGAGTATATAGAACATCTCATTATCGAATGTCCGGGGTTGAAGCATAGAAGGAAAAGGTTTTTAAACAAGTTCATGCTTACAGATGAAGACCTTCAATCACTCCCTCAGAAGGAGCTGGTACAATTCATAAGCATACTTAACAGTCAATAGACAGCATAGGGTGCACAATAGATCAATATGGTCGCAGTGCTAAAGGGCCACACCTTAACCCTTTACAACCATTAACCATTAACAACCATTACAGTACTTTAACGAAATCTGTTTGGTTTTTTAATTTCAGAGGATTCATTTCAGAGATATAGTGGTCACCCCAAACGTCTTTTTTGATAGGAGCTCCCGGAGATCAGCTGTAGATAACATAATATATGTACAAATTTTAGATCAATAAGTTTAAAAGTTTTCTCAAAAACTATTCTGGGAAAATCCATTCTTTTCGGCCTTCTAACTGTATATAACTCCTTAAGAACCAAAGAGCATTTTAGAATTATTGTAATATGTGCAGAACTAGTAGTTCCCAAAACGCTCTATCGTATGATATGAAGGATTAAAATTATTTTATGAATTGCCAAACACTCACGAACAATCGCTGATTGTGACTTTCCAGCCAAATATAATGCAATCACACTATTACGTCAGCATTAGCAAAATCCCGTACATCAGCTGCGCGAGCGGTCTGAAGTTAGTTACCCTTCGAGTGCCGAGCCCTGTACACGAATTCAAATACTTGGAAGTTCTTTTACATTTTAAACTGTCATATAAAAAGCACTTGAGCTTAAAAACTAAAAACTCAAACCAAGCCTTTAATGCAAATGGCTGAAATATATGAACCTCCTCGTATTTGTATTTCCAAAAAAAAGAGGATCTTCGATGCTGACTCAAGGTCTATAACGTCTTATGGGGCTCAAGTGTGGTGTATAGATAAATATGAGACAGCCAAGCAACTTCTGTATTTTTTTATAAAAAAGATTATTTTTTTACCATCCACCACCATAAGTCATTATTTAACCACACCCTACGTGCCCATATGCTATTTGTTTTGCATTGCCTTGGCTTGCCGTCTAATAGACTACCATATAAACTTGCTGAGGAAGCGGTGCGTAAAATACTAACTGGGTTAAAAAGCACCCGAGGTGTTAAATCGCCTCGCTAAAAAGAATTTTAATTTTATGGAGAAAGTGCCCACAAATCCACTTAGGTGACAACTTCTCTGCATTAAAATGTTTATAAAGGTTGTCTTTTAAATGTAAAGGCTAGAGCTTTTAAAAATGTGGTATCCAATGCCTGTCCAATCTGTAATTTAGGCGAACTATTTCTTTTTTTTTTTGGATTATACAATACACACTCTAATAATAACAAAAGGGCTTTAGGTAGGGAGGTAGGTGGGGTGGCTGTCACAATAACACACTTAGACCTTTAATAGGTCCATGGTGATACCACTGGAACTTATCCTTACCCTATCGGTTTGATCGACCGCTGTTCCATTTCGGACATGTCTGTCTGCTTAGTTCGCCAACTTGTATTTACCTTATTGATGGTTTCCCTATCTATCAGTAGTTTACAAGTGGCTAAAGGCATGGGTATCAGCGCCTTATCCGCTTGGAGGTCGAGCGTTGTACCAATTCGAGCAAGCTCATCTGCCTTGCAGTTCCCTGCTATATTCCTGCGGCCATGCACGCAAACAAGGTGTACTTTGTAGTATTTTGATATGTCATTTAGAAGTTTAAAACATTCTATGACTGTTTTTGACGAGTATGTTTTAGATTCTAGCGCTTTTATTGCTGCTTCACCGTCCGAGTATATGAAGACTTCATTTGTGGCTAATGCTCTCGTTTTTATTGCCGTAAGTCCCTCTTTTATGGCAGTGACTTCCGCCTGAAACACACTGCAATGATCAGGTACGCGAAAAGATTGGCTCCGAATTTATCAGAGTAAACCCGTCCACTTACTCTGACGAAGACCTTGATATCCTTGGTCTTACAGAAATCCGTTGTACCAGGAATGCAGGGGAATTTTTCGAAAATTGAAGAGTGTCCTCTCTGGTTTATTCTGAGTAGACCGATTTCTCTTAATCTGAGAGCCGTCTTGGGAGCTGTTTGCTTGCCGAACTTCTCTATTGGTAATAGGTTAAGCATAATGTTTAATGGGTGTGGTCCTCAGAGCCCGCAGATGCTAAACGCTTTAAATATTTTACAACAAATATTATAAAAAATAATTTGTAGAAACTTAATTACAGAATTTCATACTGCTAAAAGAAATGTTGCATTCTGAAACCATGGAACAATTGGGACACGTAATTCACACAAAGAGGAGCAACTGCGAATTCAGATAACGAGATCTTTTCCGTGTGAAGACCGTTCAGAGTTGGAAGCATCCATATCCTTGCATTTTACATAAAAGACCTAGCTACGGGTTAAAAATACCATAATGGCCTTACGTAAAAAACTTCTATCAAATTGCATGGTTATCGCCGACAATGCTAAGTCTGTTCCTTTCGTTACTTGTTCTGGATATCCGCAAGGTAGTATTCTTGGTCCGCTGTGTTTTTGTTTTTTTTATCAATGATATTTACTCTTACTGCTCGTCAGAAAGACTTCTGCTCAAACAAATGTATTCGGTGATCATCCTTCATCCTCAATAATCATCCTTCATTTAGCTATACGAAAATTTAAGAAAAAACGATAACAACTTAATATAGCCCCCTTAATTAAATTAAATACCTCCAAAGAAGCAACACATAGGACGTCAACAAATAAAGGCAATATTTTAAAGTATAAAGCAATCGAATGTCGCAAAATGAAGAGAGAAAGCTGCCATATTACTTCACTTTTATTATTCTGTCATGACATCGAAAACTGATGAAAGCATCAATTAAGCGAAAAAAAGTTGATCAATAACCGCAAACTAACCATGGCAGAGGACTTGAACATTGTGTATGGATGCCTTTCTCGCTTCTTCACTACGAGGAACCTACAACTTTCCCCGCCGAAGTCCATGGCGATCCTTTTCACAACCTGGACAAAGGAGTTCAAACTGCAACTTAAGGTAAAAGCCGACGACACACCAATTCTGACTGTTAACAACCCCAAAATATTGAGAGTTACCTTCGACAGTTTTCTCTCCTTCTCAGCGCGCACAACCGCAATTGCCACTAAAGTCCAAAATTGCAACAAGGTCCTCAAATCACTTGCCAGCAGCACTTGGGGCAAAGACAAATAAATGTTGATATCGACTTTCAAGGCAGGCCGATCGGTTTTAAATTATGCTGCGCCTGTCTGGTCGCTTGGAACTAGTGAAGGAAGCTACAGACTTGTCATTACCGCCATTAGGACTGCGATAGAATGTCTTTTGATGTCCCCACTTCAACATCTTCACGACGAGGCCCATATGCTCTCTGTAAAGCAGCATAATACACTGCAAGCAGTTCCTGTTAGGGTGTTACCGCAGGTTCCACTCATGCATCGCTTGTTTGAGCTTGAGACGCCTCCCATGCACGTCAGGAAGCGCCTCCTCAATTACGCGGGCGAGATCCAAGACAAAACAGACCGACAATTACTAGATCGGACAGTGTACAGACAGACAATTAACGACATTCATCGGGAGACTCTCACCACCTTCTTAAACTCGAATGCCGTCATCGGAGTCCAACCACCACCCATCGCAGACGAAGAGCTCCAACTTCCCCGAGAGTCCCGCGTAATCTTGGCACATTTACGTTCTGGATCCTGTAGCAGGTTAAGCTCCTACCTATCCAGAATTGACCCCGACATACTAAACATATGTCCGGTATGTGATGGCACCCCGCACGACACTGACCACCTTTTCACATGCCCTATCAAACCAACTCATCTAACACCCCTCTCCCTCTGGACCCAACCTGTCGAAACAGCAAGTTTCCTGGGTCTACTGTTAGAAGAACTAGACGAAGACGACCTGTGATTTACACTACACTGACAGGGCAAAGTAGTTAAGGATTTGGGCTTGCGACGTGTTGCTGCAAAGTTGGTTCCAAAGGACCTGAATTTCATACAAAAAAAGAACCCCGCCGATATCGCAAAATATATGATTTCCAATGCTAAGCCATCGAATTCACCTGATATAGCTTCCTGTGATTTCTGCTTGATCGAGTCAAAAAACCACTACAGAGAACGTGTTTTCACAGCCGACAAGAAAAATCGAAGACGGCTATGGTGGCTATACCGAAAATAGAGTTCTAGAAATGATGCGAAAGCTGGATCAAGCGCTGGCATAAGTGCGTTGCAGTTGATGGGGAGTACGTTGAAGACGATAATATCACTTTTGAAAAATACACTTCTATTGTGAGTTTTCTGACTATATTCCAGGAATTTTTTATCAAGGTGAATTATGCATATGTATTTTACATTTATAAATTTTTGATTTTATGCCTAAAGACTGAACAGTTTTAATGTCGACAAATGACTTGCGCATAACAGAAAAGGAAACAATTTGATGTCGGCATATTTATCTTGAATAATTTGCGGAGGTGGAAGCCATGAAATAGATGAAATAGAAGTGGGTGTCACAAGAAATGAATGTAAAGAGATGTTTAAGCAATAAGCGTTTAGTATTGGGCAACAACAACACATGCATATAACTGAAGATAGAAGTAAACAATGCCTTAACATTGAATAAATGATGTCATCGCCAAGACAAAGCAGATTATTAACAGCTTCCATCAACTATCGATTCGAATTATAGATGTGCAATGGTGCCAACATATCAATGTTGAGCGAAGTGAAAAACTATAAAAGTGATGAAAAGCTACTAGTGAGTCTAATTGCGGAATGGCCAAGGAAATTTAACCTCTCTCTCGCCATAAATTTTTGCTATAACTTAACACTTATTCATTATTATTATTATTATTTTATTATACATAGGTATTAAATCATTAAGTTTACATATGTTACATTTTTACAGTTGTTTGTACATCCACATAAACAAGTATGTGCGGGCATACCGGCAAAAAGTCCCGTACTCAGAAACTTTCAGTGGAGAAGATATACATATTTGTACCGGCGAGAGGCGAAAGCAATGATGATTTTAAATAATACATTCAATTCATGCAACGAGACTGACGCTTATGCTGGAAACAGTCACCGACGTAAACGCAGTCCCCTGTCAGCTGTTACGATCAAACTAATGAGAGCCCCATGTAAATGAAAAACTACTTCCTTATTGCAAGATTTTTGAAAATTCCCGTAGAACACTGTCAGCTGATTGGTCTCTCATCACACAGTGTTGCCAAGCAGTACATTTCGAAATCATTTACAAAATAAACTTAAAA
The DNA here is from genome assembly GCA_037575425.1 of Anastrepha fraterculus. NCBI lineage: Eukaryota > Metazoa > Arthropoda > Insecta > Diptera > Tephritidae > Anastrepha > Anastrepha fraterculus. The sequence goes on from JAYXIM010046691.1 coordinate 158,470, forward strand.
TAATTATAATTTTTATTCATCGAAATGACAATATAACAATTAATCCAGACACCCACAGACGACGCAGAGCTGATGGCCTCTGCAGCCAATGCTCAAACATAATTTTAGTACTGGTATTCATACCAGTCACTAAATAATAATAATAATAATATAATTTTTATTAAAATAACTTAAAAACACTGTTGAATAATGTTAATTATAGATAAATGAACTATGTGTGTTTGTTGGTTTTTGGCTTTGTTTTATTAAACAATAAAAAATTGTAACGCGGATGTGTGAAAAAGTGTGTAAGCAAAAATATCAATGGCAACATTGTGTAGATACAACCAACCACATACACACACAAACCGATGTATTGTGTAAATATGTAATGGATGAGTTTTGCTCAGTTTTGTGCTCGTTATGGGCTGCGGCAAGGGACTGCGTTTACGTCGGTGACTGTTTCCAGCATTAGTGTACTACTGAAGAAGTGCGCATGCGTCAAAAGCCAGCGGCAGCCGGCAATTTAGCGCAGATACTTTTCTATGTAATGCAGTACCTCTGAATGCTGTGCTCACATTAGAATTGTTTTTTTTTTTTTTTTTTTTTTTTTTTTTTTTTTTTTATTTATTTATCGAAAGTACTGTATGGCAATCATTGCGTACGCGTATTTTAGAGTCGTTTAAGCTTTTTCAAAATGACCGATAAGATTTAAATATCATTCACGACTAGGTCGCCTTTCCACGCAAAAATTGGATGACAATATCGGAAAAATTGGTTATCTCGTTCGAGTTGACCGTCAGTTAAGTATGCGCCTGCTGAGTCTGTAAGGGTTGACAAAAATGCGTACGACAAAGAGGTAAGAAAAAACCAACGCAAATTGTGGAAGAATCAATAATGGGTTCTCTACAAAGGCAATGCGCCAGCTCATTCCGAATTGTTTGTCAAGCAGTTTCCTGCCAAGTATAGAAACTATTGTTTGACTACCAGTCCTATTTGCCGCATCTTGCGCCATACGATTTCTACCAATGTTCTAAGATGAAATCTGTATTAAAAGGAAGGAGCTAACAGAAGAAAACTTCTAGTAAACGTAAAAATAAACACGCATGAAATAGAAAAAGATATTACGTCGTCGGTTGCGTTATATAATAGCCACACCTTGTACATTTCGCTTTTAAAAAAGAGTCCTAAAACGTAAAGCAAATACTTGTATTTAAAAAGATTCTAGTTTCGATCTTTTTCCCCTATCCTTTTTTTATAAAAGAACATCATTAATTTATCATATCTATTTACCTGAAATATAATTTCAAAATCAAGGCAATTTGCGGCAGAGGCTACCGGCCTGAAAAGACTGACAACTAAGAATCATGTAAATAAAAAAAAGCACAGGTGCATAAACGCTTTGTGACGATGAAATATCAGGTCGTCCATAGGGTGGACTAACCCCAAAAACCTTGCAAAAAATTTCGTGGTTTTATTAAAAATAATTAGAAATCTTTTAGAATCAATTGAATTGATCATCATTTGAATGAAATTGAAGATGTCTCAGACAACTGTGCAGCGCATTTTAATCGAGTCCCTAAGACTTCGTAAAGTCAATTCGAGATTTGTATCACAACAGGTGACACGACGTTCAAAAAACTGATTTCTTCACCAAGAGTTGTGAGTGAATTTCAGACAAAAGCAAATTATTTATTTGCATCGATTGCCGCATCCCGCATCGACCTGATTTGGCAACTTGCCTCTATTCGCGTTACTGCATTTGGCTGTAAAAGGAAGGCGTCATGAATCGATCGAAGACATTCAAAGTGATGTGATCACCATCTTGAAGAAAATTCCTAAAAAGGGCTTAAACAGCTTGCTTCATAACTTGGAAAAACGTATAAAATTTAAAATAAAGAATATTTGTCACAAATAATTTTTTTCTGTTTGCAAAAAGCCAATTTATTCTGGAATATAGGGTGTATATACGAGTACATACATATTTATGTGTGTAGGCAGATCAAAATTTTCGAATGATGATAGGAATCATTGTAGTAATGCTTGCCTGCCCATGCAACTGTTTGTATGCAGATAGCATGAGTAGAAACTGAGAACGAAACTTAGTTACGCAAGATAACTTGAAATTGATAAAATTAATCCATAATCCCGACCACATTCATATAACACAATTTTTGAAAACTAGTAATTTGATATACTCGTATACTTAGATAACTAATGAAGAAAATTTTTAAATTCGATTATTAGACAACTAAATCACTTAACGGAACTTGTTAAGATTAAGAATAAATTAAGGCGAATCTTTCGTATTACTGGCAATTCCTTTATATGTTGCTTAGCCTGTTATTATTCTTTCCTACGGTTTCAGGGAAGAACAAAGGGCCACAAGAGGCTTAGCGTGTATTATAGACTAGACAGACAGCGACGATAATCGGGATTACCCGCGAAGTTAATTCTGATTAAGGGGACAGATAAATGTAAAATTTCGAAAAAAAATAAAATGTTAATATAATCCTTTAAGAATATGTCAAAAAAATTTTAAAACGTAAATTTAAGTATTTCTTATATTATAGATCGTCAACCGTGACGACTCTATTCTTTGCGTTCGAGGGCTGGGAGAGGTATAGTTACGTTGTACTGAAACTTTAGACGCGAATTGTGTGGACATCCACCATTTTGTGTACATCCACCATTTTAAATAATTGAAATAAAAAATAAAAAATTTATATTATTGTATTTTAAGGTATAAATAAACTGTATGCCAATTTTGAAAAAAATATATTGACATATACATTTTAAATGAAAATCAGGGAAAATATGGCCGCTTACAGGTATCTGTCCCCTTAAATTGTAGTGTGACAGGCGGTTGTTACACGGAATAGTGAACAGCTGATTTGTTTATTGGATAGTTTTATCATAGATCGCAGGCGACAAATACGCGTATTAGTTGCGCTGAACCTAAAATATAATTATAATAAATAATTATTTGTCAAAAAAAAATATAAAATTGCTGTTTCTCAAACTGCGCTGAAATATCAAAACAATGAATGCAATTTTGATCGTGTTAGTGCAAACTAACATTGCATGCTGTTTTTCTTGCTCTTCTCTATAAAATTTGAATTGTTTTTTATTCACAATAGGTGTTAACTGCCATTTTTCGGCACTGTTGCCATCGAAAATTAGGAGAATTAAGTATAGTACGCTTCTTTTTTTCATTACTCACTCCACTCGGGAGCATAGGGCCTCGACAAGACTCAGTATTGCGTTGGTTTTGTTAATCTATTTTGCTTTCTGACAGGGTAGCTGATTAGCCTGCCGCTACGCTTTAGTTGTACTTAATTCCTGAGATAATTTCGAATTAAGGCGTATTCCCGATTAACGCCACCGTCTGTCTATGCTATTAGGCATAAAAAAGTTTAATTTGAACCTGGTTCTTAATTTTTTTCGAGCTATTCTAATTTTCCTGCAGGGTAGGTAATTTATATATGGTATTATTGTACTTCAGCCAATAATTCGCACCGCACCTACCCCTTTCATTTTAGTCAGCTGATGCCGTATTGCCATCGCATGCCATCAGCAACTCCCTCATATTGCACTCAACGTACTACCGCTTCCACTGCAGCTGTTAGCTGCTTTCTGCTGTCGGCCTCAGCGTTACCTAATTCGATTTTTCACAAATCGCCATCGTCGACATAATATTTATTAAGTGCGTGTGTAATGCGTAAGGTTGTTTTTTCGTCGTAGAAACGGAACTTTATGCAGGTAGATTTACATACACATTATTAAAACACTAATATTTATGTTTGTATTTTACAATTGGTGGAACTTTGTTTTAAACAATTACTATAAATTTTATTGGCGTTCTAATTCTATGTTAATCTCACTTTATTTTTTGGCCCTGTTGTAGTTTTGTGCACTTTTCAAATACTCTTTGCATGAATATTTGTTTAAATCACACAATACCGCTCAAACAACACATGCATATGTCTGTGCGAACAGTGGAAAGATTAAGAAATAGATAATAACATTTTCTTTACGCGAATATTTTGTTTATTGACTTCGTTTTTGCCATTTAATCAACTTACTACATTTATAGTATTTTATCTCACATCTCTTATTTAACTTTTGTTTCTTTACTTTAAGATTAATCTATTTGTGAAATTTACGCTCTAACGCTGCAGGGGGTTGTTGTTGGTACATATCTTAGGAACTTTCCTAAAATCGCTTTTAATGTGCTTCTGAATACAATTTTCATTTAAACACAATCAATGCTCTTAAATTTTTTATTTGCCAAAAGCAAACAGCCGTTGCCAAAAGCATTCGCATTCACTTTTGCCATAGCCGTCACTATTATTGTGGTGATAATTCTAATAATCATCTATGCTCGTTCGTGTAAAACTCAACAAACAATCAAAGCAATTGTTTTCACAATTTTCGCAATTTTATCGCGACGTCTGCTTACTTCTTATATGTGTACATACATATGTTAAACACTTATTTTATTTAATAAACACCATTTCTTTAAATTTGCTAATTTTCGGTTTATTAAATTGTGAATACTTAAGAAAATAAGAGAAAAATGTAGACGACTATTAGAAACCCTTCACACAATATTTCACCGAAACCGCTTGCTCACGTTACGTGAGAAGAAATTTAACTGGTCGCTTGTTTATCGAGAGTCTGTTTGTGTGCCTATCTACCACGCAGCTATCTAGCTGGCGCACGAAGTGTATATTCTCTCTGTTTCCGTCTCCGTAATCGCCTCTGTCAGTGTGGTAAGTTCGGTGGTGGAAAGCCGCGTGTACTCCCATATGCATTGGCATATTTTACGACCCTGCAGAAATACGTCTACTTCCGAGCTGGTGCGTTTCTGGTGCGTGTAGAAGATTCATTGCCTATTTCCTTTTCAACGATCGATTGTAAAAAATTTGTTTAATAAGGCGAAATACATACATATACGCACCGAATGCCCAAGCAGCTAGTGTGCTCTTTTTTTTGTTTTTAAGTTAGTGTAATATTTTATATTCTAATAAATAATAATAATAATAATAATAACATACATAAACACATATATACACACAAATGTGTGCTTGGTCTCTCCTTATTCAAGTTTGATCTGAAGAGGACGTTTACCAAAGAAGTAAAGTTTCTAAACAAAGCTCTACAGTTACGTCATCTTAATACCTGATTCTGGCAAATTCACTGAGAGCGACTAGCGGTACCGCGATATGCGCAACCTTCTGTATTCTCTCAACCGTGATACTTAACAATAAAAATGTTATATCCTTTTTGTATGACCATAGTTATCCTTCTTATATTGGAAAAATGCTTATTTTCAAAGGTTTTGTTTAAATTGAATTTTTTCAATATAATGCAAATATGTACGAATAATCTGTTCGCATATTTCGTTAATTTTTGAATAATTCTGATAAGTTGATGAGTTTGTGTTATTTTGCAAATAGTAAAGGGGCGCAGTTAGATGGAATAGATTAGCACCATGAGTTAGTCATTTCTTGTTTTTTATTTTTTTGCATTTTAGAAGAGCCAAAGTAAAGTTCAATGTAATGAAAGGATTAATATGTGTATATTTGTATGTATAGAAGTACATATTAATAATAATATAGTGGGTGGATTGGTTTTTTAATTGTCCAATCATGTGACTTAAAAAAAATGTATAGACCATGCCGATAAGAATAGGAAGACGAAGATTCTTAAAATTACCGTTTTCCTTCTATTAAGATTATTGCTCAGATCATCTGTGGAATAAGTTGTCTATATTCTACGACTTTTTCTCGGCCAGCCCTTGTGTACTTTGAAACTCAACATTAGCTAGTAAACAGACGATCATCTATGCGAGCACAGAGTTCACCAAGTAGTCAAACAACCAGCTGAGAAGTTAACACGCTTATTCATACATACGAGTATGTACATATACATACTTTCAATTCAAACGCAAAAATATTGATATCTATTCATGCAGATTTTATAATACATTAAACTTTATATTCAACTTTAACTTTAATTTTGCTCTTTTCCATTTCTTTTGTGGTTTTAATATTTCGGCAAAACATATTTGCAATAGTTGGGCATGAGTATTACACTCTCTAATCCGATTCTCTCTTTGCACATGTACATATTATTTATGTGTGTAGATATATGTATTTTGTATAAATGCAAATATATGCAATCTATTGCATCACTACTAGGCATTGTTGATGTATGTATGTACATAAATCAAAGCGATTCCATCAATGACGTCATTATGACTTTATATACATACTTATGTACACTCTGGTACATTAATTTAGGGAGTTTCGCATACTTAGGTTAGAGTTATATTTCATATACAAAGTCTTATTTATATATGGCAGGAGTACAGAGCCAAATCCAGAAACCATAAAATATGCTATATTTATTGAAGTCCATTAAAAACGCTTCAGATACGCAGATGCAACATTCAGGGATTTTAAATGTATCTCCTACTACTCGCCTATAAAATTTAGAAGCATTTAAATCAATATAATACATACGTACACAAATCAATATGTATCTACTATCAATCATCGTATTATTTGTTTCGCCTATATATGTATTTACATGGCAACAAATACTTAATTTGGCTTTAATCTCATGCAAGCTAGCAAATATTAAGCATTAGACGTGTTTTTATGTTTTGTTTTTTTTTTTCAAACAGAAAAATAGCTTCAAATAAACTTCGATACTCTGAAGTGGGAATTTCGATTACAATGGCATTTTACTCAAAAAGGGCTCCGCATAAGTCTATGCCATATTCTTGCTTTGTATTTGTGTTTTAATGAAAACTTTTGAAGGATCGCAAACTAAAAATCTGTAACTAACCTTGGCGGCTGCCGTAGCCGAATGGGTTGGTGCGTGACTACCATTCGGAAAGGTTCGAATCTCCGTGCAGGAAACACCAAAATTACAAAAAAAGTTCTTTCTAATAGCGATCGCCGCTCGGCAGGCAATGGCAAACCTCCGAGTGTATTTCTGCTATAAAAAGCTTTTGATAAAAAATATATCCCGTTGGGAGTAGACTTAAAATTGTAGGCTCCTCGATTTGTGAAACAACATCAAGACGCATGCCACAAATAGGAGGAGAAACTCGGTCAAAAAGGGTGTAAACGCCAATTATATATATATATAAGTATCCCTTCCGAATAATAGGATTTATCCAAGTCGGAAAAATAGCCATTCGCTTCTGCAATCACCAACTCGTTTGAATAAAATATTTTTCCTGCCAGGCATTTCTTCAAATTTTGGAACAAATAGTAGTCCGAGGAGCCAAGTCTGAAGAACAGGGGGGATGTGAAACGAGTTGGAACTCTGTTTTCATTAATTTTGCGACCGCAACTGCCGAACGTAAGCTGATGCGTTGTCATGATAGAAAAGGAATATCACTCGCCTGCCTCGTTTCAAACTAATGACAAACAAAATAAATAGACCGATCTGGCTATATCGCGATGTGTGTGTTCTTCCAAGAGATGCTACTAACTAAACATAACCTCGATACACGCCAATAGTGCCAACTCTCTGGCTTTTCACGGGCTTTCCAAACGATCCTCTTATGTATCACACCCAGAAAACTTCTAAGATATAATTGAACATTCCCAATTATTTCGATGCAAATTAAAGAAAACCTTTTTATAAATATAAAATTTTAACTGAAATCTGTGTCTGTTCAATGACTTCGAATCCAACAACTATTTTGTTTCCCTTTGCGGAAACCTTAAAAAGGATTGGGCCATACAACGGCTATCAGAAAAGGCAATATCCAGAACGCAATTGAGTCAACGTTACGCAGGTCTCGCGGAGCAGCTGCAGCTCTTCGTCTGTTATAGCCGGTGGTTAGATCGACATTCGAAGGTAGGGAGTTCGGGAAGGTAGTAAGAGACTCCCGATGAACGTCGTTTAATGTCTGTCTGTATATTGTCCGATTCAGAAGTTGTAGTTGTGTTCGGTGCTGGATCTCGTCAGCCTAGCCGAAGAGATGTCTCCTGACTCGCCTCGCAAGTGGCTCAGCTTCCACCAAGTGTCTACAGTGGTGTACCTACGGTTGCAACCCAGCAGAAATTGCTTGCAGACCATCTTACTGTGCTCCATAGCAGGGAGCAGGGAAACGACGTTGTGAAGATTTTGCAGAGCAAATACTCGTATCAGGAGATATCCCGTGGTGTCCTGATAACAGTATTCTGACAGATCTAAAGCTTTGTCCACTGAAGATTTATCCACTGCCCCCTGCCTGGTGTGCTGAACCTCACCCCAAAATAAACGTTTTCACATGGTTTAGTAGGCGTGAATAAGTATTTGGTTTTGTAAAAGTTGATTTTCATCATCTTTGTTTAGTTAAATTTTTGTTTAACTTCAGCTTTACATTTATGGTACTATATATGTATATATCTATATATATGTATATATATACACACTTGTACAAATGTACATAGATTATTAAATGAAAAAGTTTCAAATGTGGAACTGAACCCTTTGGGAGATGTTCAAAAATATGAACAGAATGCAATGTCGCTTTCAACCAGTATTCGGAAAAATCTAAACTTATGACTTTAAGTACATTTTGACATATGTATGTGCATATTTAAATACAAAAAAAAATAATTATATTCAACATTCAAGTAGTAATTTGAAATAGTTAGGGTGGCCGTAACCACAACAGTGGAGCTCGGCATTTTGGCCACCAGGAAAGGTTTACACATTGTTGCTATGGTCAACAACTATAGCAACTAAACGTAAACAACTAGGCACTTACATATACACATTTACTCATGCTTGCCGCATTAGCAACAAGAATAACAACAAACCCGTAAATGGTCCAAACAAATACAAAATGAATTCGTACATTTATTCGTAAACTGGCGATAACTTAAGCTGCACCTTTCTTATCCATTACCTCAACTAAATGCACGCGTCCTCAGGAAAGAAACACATCATTTTATTTGAGAATTCACCGTGCACCTGCCGAATCAACACAATTGCTCTGGTTAAAATATCAAAACTACCTCACTGAAATACTTCAAATATATTTTTTTCAATCTTTTTGTATACTTTTACCTAAAATAAACATAAATAAAAACAATATATTAGTTATATATACGAAACACAAGTCAAGTGCGCAAAATTCTTTCAAACCAGAGTGTAAACCAACGGCAGCGACACCAACGCCAACAGTTAATAACCATTATTTGTGAATTCATTGAAAAACTGTTAATGTGAAAAAAGTTAACATTTGTGCAATATAATCCAAAAAATGTGCAAGAGTTTTAAATGATCAGTAGAGTTTTTGACATAGTATTTGGTATAGACATATGAAAAAAATCTAAACATTTTTGCGCCAATTATAACCAAATACTTGTAATTGAACCAAGCAAGACTTCAAAGAAAAAACTAGCTACCGAGAAATTCAGTGCCGCCAGTTGCACCACACACTTGCAGCCCACAGTTGTGACAGCACAAACATATGTATGTGTGTATGTATATGCAAACGCAAATGGTTTTGCTCTCCAGTACGATGTGTGTGCCAGCCGAGAGCTAGGCTCATACCTACCCGCATGTGCATCTTAGTATCCCTGGGTGTTATATCGAACATCTACTCCTCCCGCATACCCCTAATACGTGCATTGCAGAGAACAGCAACGGGGAAGTGAAACAGGCAGCAATTCAATCCGCCGGCCGCCAACGTGTGATTTGTATGTAAATGAAAGTGGCTTGCATGCGACCCAGAAATTTGATTTGGAGCACATTTCGAGCATACCGAATTGAAATACTGCATACACCTACATTTGTATGTTGATTTGTATAAACATGTCTAGTTTATTTATATACACTCCTGTCGATTAAGTTTGATTGGTCTGTCAGTGCCGGAATAATTCAAATTGGAGGCACGGTATTGCACTCAACGTCGCATCACATCATTGATAACCGTTCATTGCATTGACGTTATTGTTTCCTTTTTTCAAACTACCAGCGCAACGGTCGCATTATCATCGATCTAACAAATCCATTTTGAATTCAACATTTTATTTCATCTTATACATTATTTCCGGTTACTTGAGCTACACTTAGCACAAACGCAATAGTGAAAAGGGTGTCAAAGACCTACATAAATACTAGACTGCCAACTTTTGATAAAAGTATGATCTTTCCTCTCTAGTAATCGCAAGAAGCTAGAAGCCTAGTGAAAACTTCCGAGAAAATATTTTTAAGCACAACAGCAAGAAACTAGAGAAGGCATCAATATGACGACTAAATCCAAGGCTCAGCAAGAAAAACACAAAATGTCCGAAATCGACGAAAACATCTCGAAACTATTTGATGTAAAAAAGGTAAATCACAATTCGTAAGTGTAGCAAAGAACTTGGAAATGTAGTACATACTTGAGGCTGCACCTGCATAGCAGGCATATCAGTGCGTCCAATGCACAAATACTTAATTGCACTTTCTATGTAGGTTCAGCTAAAAGCAGATTTGAAAACAAAAAGCGCTTTTTGAAGGTCAGGATTAAAAAAAGTGCAAACAATGAATCCGAAGAATATTAAATATGGCTTTAGGGCAAAAGGGATATAAAAAGAAGTTATTTAGAAGAAAACATATAAATGATGCCAAAAGCATCTATGCATGTACAAATTTCCTTTTATTAATTTTTCGCCAGCTTGCTTTTTGCTAAAACTCTTACATATAAAGGAAGGATTTCCAAAATTTTAAATTTCCAGATAGGTAGCAACAGCTCTATAAGTTCTATGAACTCACGTTTTGAAAGAAAATAATTTAAAAAAAAATTGTGCTCGTATCTTACAAATAAAAATTATTAAAGTTTTAAGAGATGTTTTGAAAAATTTGAATCATAGTTGTATCTCGTCAACTTTATACGGAGCTTCGGTAAGTGTGCCAAGACGAATTAATAGAAGGTGACTTCGCTAAAGCAAGAACAACATTTACATGTATTTTATTTTTGCCATCAGGTAGTTCGAATGTCCAAATTTCCAAGAGAATGCAAACAAGCAAATAAAGCAACAATAAAGAAGCAGCGCACCATAGATGGACACACTTCATTAGAATATTAGTATATTTACTGCATTACAAATAGCAGTAATCAGTAAAATTGCAGTAAAAATAATTGTTTACTGATTACTGGAAATAAATTATAGTAAGGCATATTTTTTTTACTGATAAGTGGAGCAAAATGCAGGGAAGATATGTTTTTACTGATTACCGGAAAAAATAGTAATAAAAATATTTTTTTACTCATTACTGAAAGAAAATTGCAGTAAACATATTTTTTTACTCATTACTGGAAAAAAATTGCCGTAAAAATAATTTTTTACTGATTACTGGAAAAAAATTATAGGTAAAATATTTTTTTACTGATACTGGAAAAAATGCAGTAAACATATTTTTTTACTCATTACTGGAAAAAATTACAGTAAACATATTTTTTTACTGATTACTGGAAAAAAATTGCAGTAAAAATAATTTCTTACTGATTACCGGAAAAAATTATAGTAAAAACATTTTTTTACTCTTTACTGCAAAAAAATGCAGTAAAAATATTTTTATATTTTAGTAAAAATATTTACATTTTAGTAAAAATATTTTTTTACCGATTACTGGAAAAAAGTTGTAGTAAAAATATTTTTTTACTGATAACTGGAAAAAATTGTAGTAAAAATATTTGTTTACTGATAACTCTTAAATTTTTTAAGTGAACTTTCTTTATTGATGATCTCGATCCATTAAACGTATTTTTACATCGTTTTTATTTGCACCTGTGCTGAATATTTTCAGTTTTAAGTTCTGACTCTTTTATATTTAGGGTGCAATATGTTTTTTTTTCTAAGGGGAAAACGATTTACGGCAAACTTACCAGCCATTAGTAAAAATTTATAGGTATTGCAAACTTTATTGCAATATCAGTAAAGAATTATTTTTACTGCTTTTTTACTGCTACTGCAAGTGCCCATCTACGCAGAGCACTTTGACATTCGAATCAGCAAATCGCAAATCAGCTGTAATAGCGAAGTCACCTCATGAAGCTTCACCTTCCAGTAAAATACAGTAAATCCACATTTTTAACTAAAGAGATTCCCTTATTTCTCCACACTTAATTAAACACATTACATATGTACATACTCATATGTATATGTATTGTATATACCTGATAAATGCTTTAAATGACATAATTTCATTAACCTCAAAATTAAACATTTTAGCGCTTAGGAAAAGGCGCCTATGGCATCGTGTGGAAGGCGTTGGATAAGCGTACAAACGAAACAGTGGCAGTTAAAAAGATTTTTGACGCTTTTCGTGATGAGACCGATGCGCAGCGCACTTTTCGGGAGATTGTTTTTCTAAAAGCCTTCCGGAATCATCCAAATGTTATAAGATTACTCACTGTATATAGGTTCGTATGTCATACATGTCTATTTAGTTACCTCCGTATTCACCTTTGACACAAAACCAAGGAAATAAAAAATCGGTTAAAGACATTCATACATACATATATTATATTATTATATATATATATTATAATGACATACATATACAAACATATGAACGGAAAACCATTTTTTATTAGCTATAAAATCGTTATATTTGACTTAAATACTGTCAAAGTTTGTGAAAGCGTATTTGGTGGATAAGTATTTTAGTATGGGCTTTAAGAAAAATGGTCAAAATGGCCTTTTTAGAAAAGAAAAATGTTATTCAGAGTCTCTATGCATACCTATGAAATTAAGTAAACTTGCATCGGGGATCAACCACTATGGCAATACTATTGAGCCCAAATCACAAACTAGAAATTGAAAATCGAAAATTTCCACAAAGAGAAAATGACATAATTATGTTGCACACATGTGAATTCATGTGTGTGCGTATAATACGTATACAACAAACAAATTCTTCAAATTAAATTACCTAGAAACGAAAAGAAAACTCGTCTATGCCCAAGTTAAGCCGCCATTTTTTTCTCATTTCACTGTTGCGGAAGTTGTCTATTTAACATAAGCAGTTATACGTAATGCAGCAGAATACAGTGGAGCATATACATATGTACATATTATTATTACATTCAGTACATATTAGTGTATTAATTTAACAAAGCTTCTCCATGATGTGTCTTCTTGTTGCGCTCTCCCTTTCCAAATTGTGTTTATGAAAGGAGTTTCCATGGCAGAAGTGCACTCGTCGGTTTGCCATTGCCTGTCAAGGGGCGGCCACTGTTAGAAAAACTTTCTATACTTTGATGTTTCAAGTAGGAAACGAGTAGGAGAAAGAAATTACTTTTGAAACCGGAATGGATAAGCCGAAATTTCGAAGAACGATGCAATTCTTGGGGAAAACAAACATTGCACGTTATTCCCGCCATGAAAATCAGAATTTGAGATATATTACATTTTTATATAATTTTTAAATGATTTGTGTTATGTAATTGAGACCGGATTGAGCTGGAAATGCACAGGTTTGAGTCTCCGTGCATGATACATCACATGATAGGAAACGTTTTTTCTAATAGCGGTCGATCCTCGGCAGGCAACAGCAAACAACCGAATGTATTTCTGCCATGAAAAAGATTTCATATAAAACCATTTGCGGTTCGGAGTCAGCTTTAAACTTTAGATCTCTACATTTGTGGAACAACACCAATACGCACACCCCAAATAGGAGGAAATGCTCGGCCAAACACCCAATAAAAATGACGGAAATTTAAATGGAAAAGTGACAAGGCCATTTGTAGATCAGTTTAATAATCAGGGTTTACACGAGAGTTCCATCAATCTAAATAAGTAGATTTTTTTTGGTTCTAGCAGATGCGCCAATGCATATGTATGTATAACTTTTACTGTTTACTAATATATATAATACATACGTAAATTCATATTTTGAAATAAATTTATGATATATATTTAAGTAAAAGTAAGCGTAAACTGTTTTACTACTCAGTTCGTTGATTTTAGGGCTTCGAATAATTTGGACATATATCTTATCTTCGAATATATGGAAAGTGATTTGCATAACATCATTAAGAAAGGCACTATTTTGAAAGACATTCATAAGAGATATGTGATGTATCAGCTAATTAATGCTATCAAGTACATACATTCGGGGAATGTAATACATAGGGACCTGAAACCGAGCAACGTTCTTATTGACAGCAAATGCAGGTAATATAATAAAAAAAATAATAATAATAAATAAAAATACAATAATAATAATAAGTAATAATAATAAATAAAAATAATAATAAAAAAGTAAAATAATATTAAAAACAAAAACATTTTTTTCACCTTCATCGCTCTCAATTTATTATTTCAGATGTAAATTGGCAGATTTCGGATTAGCGCGTTCTGTCTCAAATCGGCCAATACGTGACAATAACGATGTGAGTAGAGATCCTATTATTGAGCCGTTACTGACGGACTATGTCGCAACACGTTGGTATAGAGCTCCGGAAATTCTAATCGCTAGCAAAAGGTTATCTAGTTACCCATTTAAAAGGCTGTCATTGTTGTCATAGACGAATATTTGTGATATCATTGTTTTAGGTATACCAAAGGTATTGATATGTGGAGTTTAGGATGCATACTTGGCGAGATGATACGTGGAAAACCTTTATTTCAAGGCAGCAGTACGGTTAACCAGGTAGATAGACCAATTTTATACGTGCCCACGATAGTCGGTTCTGTCACTTCAGCAGCATTCCCCGTCTGTATGTATGGGGAATTTTTATGCTGCTACAACAACAACAACCAATGTTATATGGATTTGAAATAATATGTATTTTTAAATAATAGATTGAAAAGATAGTAACAGCTTTACCGGAAATAAGTGATCATGACATTCATGCGGTAGGGGCTGGTTTCGGATCCGTGCTTCTCAACAAACAGATTTCACATGAAAGGTGATTTTATGTTTCTAAATACAAAATCATATACAGACATATCTTATATAAGATAAATATTTGCTTAACATGTTTCATAGAAGAACCTCACTGAGTGAAATGATGGCTGATGCTCCAGAGGACGCTGTGAATATGGTAGAGTCGTTGTTAGTGCTTGATCCCTTGGCGCGGCTTACAGCGAAACAGGCCCTTGGGCATCCATATGTAGAAAAGTAAGATGGTCTGAAAGGCCAAGTTATTTTTTAAAATGATTTCTTATAATCCAGGCATCTCTTTTAAAAATCATCAAAGATTTCGAAACTCTATACCCGAGATTGAACTGAACGTCGACATATTGCCGCCATTTCGCGATGATGTGCGCCTTACTGTGCCTGAATATCGATCAAAGCTGTATGAAATCGTTCAACTTAACAACGAAAAGGCAGATAAACGACAAACATCATCAAACGCAAAAAGTTCGAGCATAAAGCAAAAGTAAAAATATCATCATTTTTAAATATAATATATGTATTCGTGTATAAGTCGTCCAGTTCTTTCAACTTTTTAAATGTATTCCTAATATTAGAATTTTAATTATATGTACATAAACAGGGATCATAAACAATCGAATACCTACGATAAGTTCGAAGCAACAAAGAAAAGCCATAAAATTAAACAAAACAGCAGCACAGAAGACAAATATATATCAAAGGATAAGTATTTTAGTCGTCCGGAAAAACATGAGAGCGAAACGCAACCATCTGTCAGTGTGCCAAGTATTAATGGCAAACCAATAAAGAAAATGGTGCCGGTATCACCAAATGCCAAGCGTAAGTTTGTCAAAGCACAGTCGAAATATTTTACAGAACATCCAACAGAAATGGTGAAAAGTAAAAACCACTTAAAATCGCACGAAAGCTACGAGGATAACTTGCCAATAAATACGCTCGATAAGCGTCACTCCATAGATGGTGGTTATGCTAGCCTTCCCGACGGAGGTGCCGCTAATTTTGGTGGCCCCGCAGCAGAAATAGTCGGTAGACAGATAACATCACCAAACGGTGCTCTTAGAAAGATCGAAAGTACACGTCGCCAGTACCGCAGCTCTTCTTCAATATGCAGAGGAGAGCAAACAAACTCACAAGAGCAATCGAAGAACCACCTCGCCCATACTCATGCACATCCACATTCGCAACAGCAATTAAAGCACAGCCAGCAACATAATAGTTTTGTTTATCCAGACACAGAATGTGAACGAACTTACATAGAGGAGCAAGATCGGCATAACCACAACACTACCACTTTCCTAAACAAGCCCTCATGTGTCCGAGGCACAAAGTCTGGCGTAATCAATTGCGTTGTTGGTGGACCCGCGACTCAATCTGAGCACATGGTCAGAAATAATGAACGACTTTGTTACGAAAAACGATTAAAGAAATTGGAGGAGGAAATTGAAAAGTACAAAAAAGAAGTTAAATCATTTTGTAAAGAAACTTTCAGTTATACTTACCCACAGTCGCCATATAAGAATGGCAAAAGTCACAACCAGAGCCAGAATCAAAATTACAACCGCAACACCAGCTATCAGCAAATGCAACAAACTCGCTCACAAGCCCAGCAGCAACAACATGTGGGACGGACGAAATGTGACGGCAGCAACAGCAGAAACCAGCAACAGCAATACAACCAATACCAGCAACCACAGCCCAGTCTGCCAAATATGCTGGCAGCACATCAACCCAATACGCAAAAACAAAATCCGTACTATAACCTCCTAGCGAAGGTGTCGCGAGATTTTGGGGGTAAGAATGGTATTCATTCTGTCGTTGCAAGTAGTACTGCTGCCACTGGAGGTAGTGCTGTGGATGAGGGGGGTGAATACTTTGCCGATAGGCCGGCGAATGTGGTGGATAAAGACATACTGAAGGATCAAAAACATCAACAGACTCACGGTAACTCCAACCTCTCGCAGACACACCAGCAGCCTGTTAACAATCACCAGCGTCACGCCAGGGCCATATCGAAATTCATAGCGCGCCCACAACTAAGTGATCATTTTACAAAACAAGCAATTACAAATTACCAATGATATTAATTTTAATATTATAGGCCAGAATAACTGCCATTTTTTGCCTAAGTTACCTTAAATGCGCGTTTGTATGTGTGTGTCATTGATAATTACCTATATATGTATATATAGTTATGTATATGTGCCCATGCAATGTAATGTATACGTGCTATGAGAATATATTTTTATGTATAACTATACTTATTGAATATTTTAAAGAGCTCTGTGTTCCACTCTTTTATACACCCAAGTTCTAGGGTCCAAATGGATGTCTCCTATTAAACCCCGGATCCATACTCCTATTTGTATAGTCGTTTAATATTGAAAATATGCTTCAAAAGTCAATAACTCGACCACTAAGAGATTAAAGAAAAAAAGTTAAAAATTTAATTTAAAGAGGCAAAAACACATTTTTACTTGAATGGCATTTTTGTCGAGTTTTAAAAAAAGACACCCAGAGACATTTCATTTCACAGTAAAATAGTCAATTTGTATATGTTTATAGAGCTGTGGTATGCCAAAGTTCCATTAATTATCCAGAGAATATTTCTCTCGAATATTTATAGCTTCATTTCGTCCGATGTGTTCAGCACACAAGCCTCTGCACTCAACAATAGAATTAGCACTGCATGGAACTTATAAATCGGAGTTTTGTATGCCATTGTCCACTCGGTCCTCAGTAGTATGTATTTGTTGCTAAAAGTACAGTTTTAAGCCGACTTCGCAAGGTTTTTTATGAAAATATTTTTCATGGCAGAAATTCACTCGGAGGTTTGCCATTGCCTGCCGAGGGGCCAACGCTATTAGAAAAAACTGTTTCTATCATTTGGTGTTTCATGCACGGAGATTTGAACCTGCGCACTTCCGAATGGTAGACACGCACCAACCCAGCCGCCGAACTATACATAATAAGGGCTTCCCCGTATTTTAATTAACCCCAATGCAGTCTACTTTGCAGCCTTATAGGATTTTGAAAACTCAATTGTATATTATTTACATATATATTCTCCAACATCATATTAAAGAATTTATGCTATTAGACACTCTATCTAAAATCACTTTCGTTTGGGGTTCTTCATCATCTTCATAAGTTTCCGACGTTATAATTAAGCAGATTGGAAAAATTATCTCTAGGCGATTCATTTGTGGCCCGGACGTCACTCATTCTTATTTTTACAGAAATTCGCTAGGGTCTTAAAACCTTGTGTAAGCAACCGAACTTTCTCTCATAGCTCAACTCAACTCTTCTTTCGTCTGGCAGAGCCTGCTTTTATTAAAGGGGAAATGGTATTGTGCTCTTCGAAAAACAATATGTATCTACTTATTTATTAAAGTCAAACATACAACAATGGGTTATTTTTAGAATGATTGACCTTAAGAATAGCTTACATAATTAAATCGTAGATAAAAGGATTAACAATAAAATCAAAATTGGAATTATAGGTAGTGGTAAAGAAGTTGAAGTTGGAGAAGGTAAAAAAGGAAATTAAGATGGAAATAGTAATAGTACGAGATTGAAATAATGAGAAATTATTTGAGTATGTACATTCAGCAATATTCGAGAAAGTCACGAATCAATTTATGTTTGAAGCGCAAGATCTTTTTATACTCGTACATTTTATTTTTTGGGGTAAGTTATTCCAAAGACGGACAGAGAACACAAAGTATTGACGTTCAGTCGCCAAACAACTTTATTTCATCGAGACTAAGTTTAACGACGTCGGCCGTAACTCGGTAACGGGTTGTTATGGCCACCTAAGTAAGTAAGTAAGTTTAACGATTTTGAAAACATAAGTCGATCTTTGAGATA
This sequence comes from Anastrepha fraterculus, assembly GCA_037575425.1. Taxonomy (NCBI): domain Eukaryota; kingdom Metazoa; phylum Arthropoda; class Insecta; order Diptera; family Tephritidae; genus Anastrepha; species Anastrepha fraterculus. Next base: position 177,232 of record JAYXIM010046691.1, read on the forward strand.
TCTGGATTCCTCAGTACTTATGATCTTCTGGAGTAACACTATACATTTAAACTTAAGCAAATCGTCAAAAGGCATAAAGCTTTCACAATAAACGTATCTTGCAATATTATTATACAAAACACTAAGTTTACTATTTTTATTCCTAGTTCACTCCTCCGGGAGCATAGGAGCTCGACAAGACTCAGTCTTGCGTTGGTTTCGTTAATCTATTTTGATTTCTGACAGGGTAGGTGAAATATCTTAAGAAGTTGGAGTTTTGTAATCTATGGAACTTTACTATTTGCCTTTAGTTTAAGAGGTTACATACGTCCAGCAGCGCCAAACTGCGCTAAAAGAAAAACCGTTTTTAGAAGGGATAACAATAGATATAAATATCAAAACAAAATTCTTGTCAAATAAAGTTATAGTTATAGTCTGTCGAGCCGGATGTTTGAATTTCGAAAAATTTTGCAATTTACGGCATTTAAAAAAAAGTATGCGTTTTACGTCATAAATGTCACACTTTAATTATGTTTATAAAATTTTTTAATAAAAATATTAAAAACCACATCTATAGAGAAAACATTTTCGAATATTAAAAAAACCGCATCAAAAAATATTAAAAACTGTAGGAGTTATCATGCAGACCGTGCCGAAAAAAGTAATTTCGAAAAAAACGAGTTTAAACTTTCAAGTGCATTTCGCTCGAGGTTAAACTCACGTATCAAACTCTCGTCGGGCAGTTACATTTTCTACCATAACTTTGTATCTATGAGGAATTTGTACAATAGACTTCTAAAACTATAAAGATTAATGATCTGTAGAAAAAATACGCCTAAAACTATAAAGATTAATAATCTGCAAAAAAACCTTTTTTTTAACCGATAACCTCTGAGTTTCACAAAGCGCGGCAGTCGTTTCTTTCTCGTGCTAACCGGCGCCAGTTGGGCACACCAAGTGAAGCCAAGTCCTTCTCCATCGAGCTTTCCAACGCAGAGGAAGCATTCCTCTTCTCTGCTACCACCAGCTGATACTGCATCGAATACTTTCAGGGTCGGAGCGTCTGTTTCCATTCGGACGGTATGACCCATCCAATATAGCAGCTGTTCCATCGCCTGCGATACTCACCGTCACCAACATGCAAACACTCCAAGTTACACCTCATCGAATGTTGTTGTTGTTGTTTTAACAGCATAGTTAGCCCTGTGTATATCATCGGTCGTCTTCGTCTAGCTCATCTAGGGGTAGGCCCAGGAAACATGCTGTTTCGACAGGTTGGGTCCAGAGGGAGAGGGGGGTTAGATGAGTCTGATTGAGGGGGCATGTGAAGAGGTGGTTAATGTCGTGCGGGGTACCTTCACATGCCGGACATGTGTTTGGTATGTCGGGGTCAATTCTGGATAAGTAGGAGTTTAACCTGCTACAATATCCAGAACGTAATTGTGCCAATGTTACACGAGTCTCACGGGGAAGCTGGAGCTCTTCATCTGCAATAGGTGGTGGTTGGACTCCGATTACGGCATTCACGGGACGGGAGTTCATGAAGGTTTTAACGGTCTCCCGGTGAATGTCGTTTATTGGCTGTCTATATACTGTCCGGTCCAGTAGGTTTCGGTCAGTTTTGTGCTGGAGTTCGTCAGCGTAGTCGAGGAGGTGTCTCCTGACGTGCCTGGGAGGCGGCTCAGGCTCAAGCAGGTGTCTGCAGGGGTGAAACCTGCGGTAACACCCCAGCAGGAACTGCTTGCTGAGCAATTTGTTGTGATCCGCAACTGGGAGCATTTGTGCCTCGTTGTGTAGATGTTGTATGGGTGACATCAGGAGGCACCCGGTCGCTGTCCGAATGGCGGTATTTTGACATGTCTGAAGCTTTGTCCACTGCGAATCACTAGTACCAGGCGACCAGACAGGCGCAGCATAGTTTAGAACCGGCCGGCCAATTGCCTTAAATGTCGAAAGCAACAATTCTTTGTCTTTGCCCCAAGTGCTGCCGGCCAGCGATTTGAGGACCTTGTTGCGATTTTGGACTTTAGTGGCGATTGCGGTTGTATGCGCAGAGAAGGAGAGCAAGCTGTCAAAGGTTACACCCAAAATTTTGGGGTTATTCACAGTCGGAATTGGTGTGTCGTCGACTTTTACCTTAAGGGACAGCTTGACCTCCTTTGTCCAGGTGGTGAAAAGGGTCGCCGTGGACTTAGTGGGGGAAAGTTGGAGATTCCTCGCAGTGAAAAAGCGAGAAAGGTCGGTGAGGTAGTTGTTCACTTTGGAACACAGGCCATCGATGTCATTGCCCGACGTGCAATCGTCAGCGTATGAGATCAGGGAAACTCCCGCTGGTGGTTGGGGGAGCTTCGAGATGTAGAAGTTAAAAAGCAAGGGTGAAAGGACACCACCCTGCGGTACGCCTTGCTTAATCTTCCTCTGCTTTAACATTTGATCTCGGAAAAACCCGAGTCAAAAACCCGTAGAACCGGCTGGCAAGTTACACCTCATCGAATGTTGTCATCGTCCAAGCTTCTGCGCCATACGTTAGTATGGACGCCTTACATGTTGTTACTTTTTTTCGCCGAGAGAGGGCTTGGCTACTCAATTGCCTACTTAGTCCAAAGTAGCACTTGGTCTTGCTCTTTGTGTGTTTATAGATATTTACATAATTAAGTGTACATATAAGAGCCATACAATTTACTGCAATATGTTAAGCAGTTATAAATGCATTTTCATTTAATTAAGTTTTTATTATGAATTTAAAATATGTACAATTAATTACAGAAGTGGTTTTTTAAATAGTATTTCACACAGCTCTTCGCTGACTGACATTCTCATTACAGGGTCTCTAAGGAACCATCCTGTAGAGCCATTGACAGTGTATTCATTTAACATATGGGACTTTAATATGCTGATTTCCCAAATGCAAACGTCGGGCGTAGTTCCCCCGTATTTAGCACACCGCTGTATTGATAATTATTAAAATTTCTGTATACACATTTCGATTTTAATGTTTACTTTTCTTAACGTTGCCACAAACATTTTTAGATTTCATTTCACATTGTTGATTTCTCTAACTGTTCCGCAATTTGTTCATTAATGCTTACAGAAACACTTTCTCAACAAATCGAGCAATTCGGGTCGAAAAGATTCAATACAAAACTTGAATAAAGAAACTCTCCTATCGTTTCTCAAATGTCTTTTTTTGAATCAGTATATAGTAGGGCTCCAAAAAACCAGGTATCGAGCAGTGTATCAGCGAGTAACCCTTACGAGAATTTCGTTCATTGCTCAAATTGTTCAAAAGCTCGAAAACTTCGAACAAACATTTAATCAGATAAAACAAAATTGTACAAATAGTAAGAAAAAGCTGGACTGACAAACTATTAAATGACATAGGGCTGATATAGGGAAGAATCGCAGAACGAAAAGCAATTGGCCGCAGAAAAATTACTTGACTAGATAACATAAAAGAGTGGGCAGGTCTCAAAGCAAATGGAACGAACTAACAGAGACAGCAAGAAACAGAAACAAATTGAATGGCATTAATAATAATGATAAAATACATTATGGCAATGGCTGAAATCAAAATAACGTTTATATGTAATCGCAAACATCCAGCAGAGATACGACGATCAAGAATAATTTTTTTTTGTGCGCATTTCTTTGTCAGCTAAAAAAAACGGTCGACAAAAAGTCAAATTAATTAAAACAAACATCGCTCAAATTACTCGAAAAACTCGAGATCATGTTACAAAATTTTCGAGTAATGAGCATTGAACAGCTGTGCGAGTACTCGTTGCTCATACGCCCGGACTGTTCGAAAAATTGCGAACAAATTCAAGAACTCTTACGAATCTAATATAATTTATTATCTATCTTTAAATAATGGCATCCGCCCTAGTCAAATGTTTGTGCGAGGAGGCCATTCGTTAAGACTCGAGTTCGAAGCCCACTGAGGGCATGAAACACCAACTGCCAGAAAATTTCAATGAGATTCACCCGGAAATTGAGAGGTTCATAATATCTGTACCGGCTCTTTCGGATGTATTGCTGTTGTTGCAGTACACGAAACTCTACCCGATGGGGTGGAATCAATATACAAAATTGTTATATGCGTTTAGTACTTTATTTAAAAAGAGTATATTTTACTTTTACATAGTAACTTAAATTATAAAACTTAAATAATCTTTGGTGGTTTTAATAGCATATAATACATTTAGGATAATTTGGCTCTAAGCTCAAAAAAAATGCATGTGTTTATGAACAATTTTGGAATTGCATTCAACCTAATTTTTATTATGTTGATGAAAGTGCAGACGCCACATATCCTGATAAGCTTGCAGCAATACAGTATTTATAAACATTTATTCATCAGCTGGTATGTACTTTGGAATTGTAATATATTTGGATTAAAAATTATCAAATTAAGTTTGCATATTAGGCGACGCACCCTATACACATTGCTATACTAAATTTAAATCAGAGGTGAAACCCATCGTTTTATGTTTTGCGTTTTTGATCAGCTTGCTGTTGAGGTAATTCCTCCTGTAGTTGCAATATATGATCTACTGGTTGCGGCTTACCATCCTCACCAATACGACATGGTTGTACCACTCCGCTTTTATGGAGCTTGTCTATCAGACTAACAAGTTGCATGGCCTCGTGTTCTTTTTGCTCTTCTGACATCCCTGCAAAAGGGCTTTGCTTAGGCGCATCATAGCAGCCAAGAACTGGATTGATGTTTTGCTGTACTTGTTTGTACTCTTCAGTATCGCTGTCTTCGCTATCTGAAGAGTAATCGGCGTTTTCAACTTGTCGACCACCTAAAAGACCACGCTTTGCAAATAACCCAGCGGCGTTGCCATACCCGGTGTGCTTTATCATTCGCGCCACATTTTCTTTACAACATACGAATAGTAATTCCGTAGCCAAGTCACGCAAAACCAGTTCGGGTAAAGTTAAAAAACGGCACAGATGATTCCGTAATTCATCTCCTACTTCAGGACGCTTATAAACGTTGCGTAATGGAGGTAAAATTACGCTTCTAATATAGTGCCGCATAATCCTATCACTGCGTACACATTTCACTAACAATGTTAATACTGGAGAAATAAGTTCAGTAGATGTTGCAGCCTGTTCCTGCTCATCTAACACACCTTTTAAATACCGCAAAATTATTTCTAATGCGCGTACATTATATCCTTCGTAAATGATCGTCGGACATGTTGCTGGTGCATTTGATTCGCTCTTGATCAGTAGCTCGGTTAAGCAGCTCCCCGAAATGTTCGTCAAAAGGTTGATGGCGTGCATAACCACATTTCGCTCTCTATCATTAATCATTTCTCCAAAATTAAGAAGTAAATTCCGGATTACTCCGGTCAAATGTCGACTTTGAATTTCATTCTCATTTGGACTTTTATCGGAATTCGTGGTAATATTAAACATTACCTTTAGCATTTCACACAACAAATCCAGATGCTCATCAGTAATCTCTTTTTCAGTCAGTTTTTCATCTAGCCATTCAGTCATATAGGCAACTCCATTTAAATCAAGCTGAACACGTGTCCTTGCAGCAGGCTCCATTGCAGTAATTAGAAATAATAGTTTCATGTCGAAAAACTCAACACATGATGGATGTTGTACTGATGAGGCGATCCGTTTGAGAATAGCGTCCGTTATATTTGATTTTACGCACTGGCGACGGCGGTCTGCACATTGGAATACCAAATTACACAAACACTTAAGCGACTCAACAACGACCTGGGTTGTTCTTTCGCTCCAATGAAAATTACCACTTTGAACTGATGCTCCATCAGTATCTATTTCATGCGCACTCCCTTTCGAAGTAACTGCTTCTGAAGCATCAGATTCAACTTCAACAGCTTCTGGATGTTCTAAATGAGCCATTTTAAGAAGGCAAAGTACGTCATCTTCCAAATCCTCTGTTTGCAAACTACACTTGTCACGCGTCAAGATACGGACACTATTTAGAGTTAGGGCGTGTAGATCGAACAAACTATCATCTTTCAGAATATCAAAAAGAGCACGCCACATTGCATGCCAGCACCCATTCACATGAAACGTTGAAAAATTGAAAAGGTCATCATTCTAAAAAAATACAAATGGATAGAAATTTTAGATCTGTATGCGCATATGCAAATTTATGCACCTATTATTGTATATACATATATGTAAAAGCTTAATTTTTCTCACTTACTTTCATGTTAAATTCGGTTAAAATAACTTTGATGTGATCCGCGTTTTTACCACGCAAACGCTCTAAACTTTGCTCCTCCATTTCGTTTGCTGGAATACCCGGCTCCACAAAATTGGATTAAAATTAATTAACATCCAATGACGTGCGATGGTGATTCTCTTAACTAGGAATGACATTACACAGAAAACACAAATATTATTCGATTCTTTTCAGTCGATATCAATAAGGGTATTCACACCAATTTCGCTACTTTAACGGTTTGTTACAAGGCGAATTGAATAACTCAGGTGGCGCTATTAAAAAGCAGTTATTGTATTTTTCCTGACATTGACATGTCTGACATCAGTTCCTTTTCCAATACAAAACAAACAAGCATAAGGAGGAGATAATTATTGTTTGTGAAAATTCTGTGAATGGCTTGGAATTATTGTTATTTCTGAGATTTAAACTGAGCAAATTAACGAAAAGGAAAGGCTGCGTGTTAAATTGTAAATTAATATCAAGCCTTCTAATGCAGTTTTTTTGCGTTTTTAAGCGGAAGATGCAGAGGCAAGAAAGTGTGTCTGTGTACGTATGATTCCTTGTGATTGGTTGTCTCAATTGCTTATGCGTACTCTTTCTCTTTATAAACAAATAATTTCCCATCCTTTTGTTTGTTTATTTATGGGCGAATCGCGAAGACGCATTCTTGTATTCTATCACTCTTGCTTCAACATGCACAGACACACAGAAATAATACGTTTACATACATATAAGTAGATTATGTACTTTTTCGTGCATGACTCCCAATCCGTAATTGAAAAGCGAAATTACCCATACGAAATTTCTCTCCCGAAATCTGAGATTATAACATAATTCTAGATTGTTACCACACTTTTTTACATACAACCCTGTGTTTTCTGTGTTGTCGATAATTATTTTTACGAATGTAAAGAGAAACGTCAAAGTAAAAACTCTAACTTTGTTAGATATTATTAACTAAGCATTCATATTACAGTAAAAAGCCTGTGCCCATTGACGTTTTGGCCTATTTTGCTTATTAAAATATGTATCGAATTTCGCATGAGTATTGCTACCATAATTTTTGCCACCGTCGTCGTTTACGGATTTCCTCCAACTGTTTATTACTAGTCACCAATTTCGCAATTAAGTTAGCTATTCCTTCTCCTTGTCCTTTCTTCATATCGTTATAATAATTAAACAAACCAAAGACTACAAAATATTCTACCAGAGCAATTTCTATGAAGAAACCCCTTTTAAAACAGTATTGACAGCTGATTGTCAATTTTGCAGGTAATCTGCCATATGTGAACGTGTAGATTAATTTTGTAGATTTACTGCTAATTACTGCATATGTGAACGTACTTTAGCATTGTTTAAAACATGCCTCAAGATACAAAAATTTTAATAACTTCAGCTGTAACTTCAACACTGTTGGAAGCATGCCCATATTCGTATAACATTGACCATAACATTACATTTTAGTAACTTAAATTTGAATCAATATTCCTATAATGTTCTTATTTGCCTATGGGACATCCACAGGTATCGATTAGCGACGTACCCAGTATCGAAACAAAAGTATCGATACAAAAATTACATTAATAGTATCGCAGCGCCACTAGCCACATGCATTTGTAGTTAAAAATATTGAAAAATTTTCTAAACTTTCAAAATATTAAAAAAATTATTTCTGAAGAAGTTACACTTAGTTGAGTTGCACAATGGAAGTGGAAAATATAAAAAGCGATGATTTCTTGCCGCCATCGGAGTTGAAAAGACCAACCAAACGATCTGCGAATTTCAACGAAGCAATGCATGTTGATGAAGAATCTCCGTTGCAGGAAACAAAACAAAGATTTCAAGCCCCACGTGCGAAACGCCAAAAAAGCGATTTGAGAAGGATCTCTGTTCCACCACACAGGTAACTGTTGTTTTCACTATTTCTTCCGCTTAATCGAAAAATTGAAATTTCATTAGATACTCGTCACTTAAAGAGAATTGGATGAAAATATTTACTCCTGTTGTTGAACATATGAAACTTCAAATAAGATTTAATATGAAAGCGAAACAAGTAAGTATGCTGTGTTTTCATAAGATTGCTGATCACAATAATTTCAAATCAAAATAATTTGTTTCAACTGAAAGAAAACATTATCACAACATTATCGGTGAAACGGTAATTACGCAGTATGCAACTCGGATGCCAAAACTTGTCGACGCGTTGTGGTCCATATACTAATATTCCAAAAACGGAGCGTAATTCCTTTAAACCATTCAAAAGTTATTAACAAAAAACAATTGCTTAGAAGCAGAGTCTAGTATCAGTAATAATTCATTCAGTAACGCACTAAATTGTCGTAGTACAAAACTTGAACACTATTAAACATT